>JASAMV010002366.1:0-14793 GCA_030248065.1 Rhynchonema sp. JSB1_4 | reverse complement strand
GTATTGTTTTGTGCGCTTTATCGTGATTATTATTGTTTCCAATCTTCAACTTCATTCGGTGCCCACGTGATCGATGCATTGCGCGATAATCTCTCTCACAACTATTTCACACAACGCTGACCTATAAATTATGAAGCCAGAATACATTTGGCAACCTTTGTCTTAATTTTATTTATTTAATGAAAATACAAATAAAAACCAAACAAAGAAGAACAACAGGATGCAACATTCAGATAACCGTCAGAGATCCACAACAACACGAAATGAATTAACGGTCACTCTCTTGGTGCGTTGAATAACAAATACGACAGGGCTTGAACTGAACACGATAGAAAATTGCCAAAGACGAATGGAGCCTTAATCGGAATTGGAGCAAGTAATTTAATCGTAATTGTTAGCGGTTCACGATAGCAATGGTCACAGCACGTTGCCCAGTCAATCGTGAGATGGCAAACTTTTCATCGAAAATAGTCTTGTGGATTTGGAACCGAACAGAAAGGAAGTAATGAATTAGGTAACAACGAACGAATGTGATGTTTGTGTACAATTTTCAGATACGATCATAAAAACAGGATAAATGCAGACAAAAGAGAAGGGTGAAGAAACGGACACAAAACAATAACCATTAAGGAAACGATAAATCCCGTACTTTGCTGTGTTTCTGGAACCTGGAAACAATACAACACAAAGCCATCGTAAAGAAAGAAGACCGGTTCAATAAAATCAAACAACTAGGTTGTGACAAGAAACAATAACAGTACACGTTGATTAAGACAACATTGTGCGTAACAGGAGTAGCTACTGAAAAGAGCATAAAACTAAACACGCGAGGTGTTGCACTAGAAACGGGGCAGTGAAATTTTAAAAAGCAATAAACAACATACATAACACTTCAACAAAGTAGAGCACAAAAACGAAATGCAACAGAAATAAAAAGACAAAAACGATACCTAGGTGGTCTTTCATGTCTCAGTTATTGTACACATGACAGAATAAGGCCGAAAACAAAACTTTCAAGGATGGTCACATAGTGCATTATTCATTTGGCCGGTCTGCGCCCCCGAAAAGTCCGCCCAAGTTGAAAATGCTCCAGAATCGCGATCGTTTGGCCGCCGGCTCCATGCTGGATGTCGACTTGCTGGTCGCTGCGGTCAGTCGCGAGCGTTTACCCGTCGACGTTTGTGTTTCGCACTTGGCCGTTGTGACTAACTTTAAAGCATTGCCTGAAAAATGGGACTGTTGCAATAACGCGAAGGATAAAAGAGGAAACAGCCGGACCGGGAAACTAAAGTGTGCAACTCCACACCGTTCAGTGAAGCACGCCCATGGTTGATGTGCATGTCCAGCCCGTAACGCCAACGCAGGGGGCATGTCCCCAACACCTATTTTGCTGCATCCACACCCGGTCCGGTACAGAAAAAGATTGCAGAATGGACCAACCGTTAGTGAGCACTTGATGCGTGGACACGGCGGCAGCACCAGTGGATTCGAGATTGAGTCTGGCAAACACACTGGCCGCATTCGCACTCGCACGACACAGACGAGTCAAACGCAGTTGACGACTGGTCGGTGATGACGTCACCATGGTTGGTGCTAATTGGCTGCTACAATGCAATGGACTGTGTGTTTCTTGGCCAGATAGTCACATTTTGGCATTTTTGGTCACAGAAACGAAAATTCACATAACATGTTCGCCTCGCCTGCAAGCAGGGTGCGGAAAGTGTAGGGGTTGGGTGTTTGGGAGACGGTCCCTATTCAGTGTTTCTGTGGGGCTTCTTCGTGGTGTTTAGGAGTTGAGGGTTTTCATCTTTGGGTACCAGATAGTTCGAAACTCTAAGAAAAGGAGTGCGGAGCTGATTGTTATGAAAGCAAAACTCAGAGTTTGTGCTCCTGATTGTTTATGTCATAATGTGCACACTTGGCTCCAAAGAGAGACCAAAAGTTTCCCACTGCGCGCAAATTTAGTGTTTCTGGTCAGATTTTTATTCATGTTTCTGACGAAATGTTTCACTTTTCACACAAGTGTTTGGGTCTAACGAACTGTAGATCTATATGGGTTATTGGACTTGATGTTTGGGCCCTGGTTTTTGTGTATTTCCAAGCGGATGTGTTAGTATTTGGATACCGACACACCCCGAAATCCCGTACCCCGTCTGCAAGTGAGCACTAACGTTTTGTCAAGGTCTTTGTTATTGTCGAATGCATCAGACGCGGAATGCGGCCGTTCCCTGACAACCGCGGTGTCCCCGTTCTGCACAGCACGGTCGGTGATCAAATGGCGTTCGAGCAGCTCCTCGTAACTGAATCAATCACCATCATATAACCATTGTAACGACCGATAACATAATGCTGATCGCATCCAACCGTTCAATGTTTTCGTCATATTCCTTTGAGCGTCGTCGTCGCAGTTTGACGGCCGTGCCTGATGGCGACGATATGTTGAGCGCACTGGCCGTTCGCCGTGTCACCGCCGTCACCGGGGTGTCCTCCGGATCAGAGGCACCGGTCGACTTTGCTGGTTGTTGCGCCATTCGCTTGGTCACTGCGGTGTAGAATGCAGTGATTATCACGATTATAATGCACTGGGTGATAATGATAATTAATGCTTCAATTGGTTTCGGAAAATGCTGCTGTGGTCGTGCAGTGGAGGTGGAAGCTTGCACACAGATTTTTGTGAAACATTATGATTCACAGCTTGCAACATTGGCCAACCAGCCTGCGCACTGGTGCGCGTTATTGCGCGAGATGCCGGTGGTTGTCCTAGGAAGCGAGGTTGTCTACCGAGGCTGCGCACTGATTGTGTGCAAGTAATCGTGAGACCGATTAATCGAGGGAGCTCAACAGATGCCGCAAAGTCTCATGACAAATGTTTGATGTGCGCCCAACATGCCATTCGCATGCCAACACACCTGTCGAACGACGTCCGGCGCGCAGACTCGACCCTCTCGGTGTTGCCCTTGCTGACGCAGGCGTCGTGTCCAGATGCGATCGTCGCAGATTGTAGTGCGGTGGGGTGAGTCGACTCTGACAATGGACAAAGCCGAGTTACTTTGGCAAAATGCAAAAAAACTTGTGTCAAAAAAACCTTTTTTTCTGACTCACATTTCTGGACAATCGTCGCCGATTCGCCCTGGCCCTCGGACTCGTGAACAACGCCTTGGCCAGTCGCGACACAGGCACGGGTGCAGGTGATGTTTCACGCTTCTTCGCCTTGGTCACCGATCGAGTTTCGTGTGCCGGATGTTTGGTAGTTGTCGAGGGCTTTGGATCGGGTGGATGTGGACTGTCTGATGTTTCATTTGTTGCAGCACTTGACGGTTTGCTGGTTACGGCAGACGTGACTACGGTCGTGGCATCGTCGCTCATCGGCCGTACGGTGATGCTTTCGGGCTGCTCTTGGTCTTGACTGTGTGCAGCGTTCATTCGACGAACCTGGTGTACGGTTGTAAAGATTGCTCGCCTTCAAAGACTTGCTTGTCATATTTTACAAACAGAAAAGAATGAAAGATTTCCACGGTACCTTTTCACAAGTGAGTCCATGTTTACTGCAGAAAAACCTGGGTGCTTTGTCGCCCGATGAATGATGGTGTCTGTGCCCGCCGCTGTTTGACTCGGTCGTGGTTGCAAGTGGTGATGTTTGGCAAGCGTTTTGACGCGCAACTGTAACAATGAGACGGACTCTCACAAGTGAAACATCATCAGACGCTACGAACAGAAACCCAAATTAAAATGTGAGTTGCCGTTTCGACAACGCGCCAACCTTCATTCTCAGGCAGTGCTGTTGTTCGGTTCATTTGTTTCACATGATCACAGTCGAACCCATGCTTCTTACAAACATATTTCTTCTTGTTCGGTGGCGGTTCACTTTCGTTGTCGTCCTCCGCCCCGGCACTTGTACGAACGCTCAAGTCGAGCTAAAAACGTGAATAAATTCGAAGAGAAAAGACACATATAGAATGTGGTGCAAACATTGTGAATGTATTCATCAAACGCACAGATTCGATAGGCGAAGGGGGAGTGCATGCATCCTCCAGATCACTTGCATCTTGATCCGTCGTGGCCACACCTGAAAGTCGCGACATTCGTTGTCTCTAGTTCCGTCAAATCAACAGCAATGTCAATACTATTTTGTTCTGCATGTGCACCACATGGCGCGTGCTTTGACTTGCCATAGCAAAAAAACTATCGGCGTATGTTACACGCACACAGCTGGACGGCTGACGTTTCCACGCGCAGCTTCTCATCTCAAACTGTGAGCTAAATGTACAGGGGTATGCTACAAGAGCACGACATCACGACAACCCAACCAACCATTGGTGTTTGTGCTGTCCGACTTGTGCCCGACATTCTGCTCTGTCGTCGTCGATAAATGGGCGGTCAGCACCGAGCTGCGATTGGTCGACGTGAAGCTCGATCTGTGAAATATAGATGTACACAATATTGCGTGCGCATCGCGGTAAATACATTGCTAATTAAGCCTGAATGTAGGGCCCAACGCTGAACGTGGGCAAGCCCAGAGCCAGGCCACCCGGACGCGCTATATACAGTAGTATCCAACGAGCCCCAGCAACATAATCACAAATCTAACCTTCCGTCAGAAGTGACGCTGAAGCCGGGTCCTCTGAACGACACGTGGAATCGTGCCGATACGTGCTGCACACCATTCGAGTGCGGGCTATGTGACGGCATTGGGTCCATAGCACCATTGTAGATCAATTCAACCGGTGCTGTACGCAGTTGCTGGGTGCCCGTTGGTGTTATGCGAAGCTGCAGTGCGGTGCCATTATGGTATGTCATTGACAACATTCATCAAAAAAAGAACAAGAACCAGCAAAATGGCCGATCTGAACATCTGAACCGACCATGGCATCCGGACAATTGGTGAACACCCGTTCCAGATCAGCACCGACATCGTGTTCGAGCACACAATTGGCCTCGCGTGACAGCTCACTGTCGGGCGCGTCGAATATCACCTGCGCATAACAATCGACAACAATCAACTTCGCAAGAGCGATAATAGTCAGGCAACACAATGGTGACTGGGTAAGGTGCACCAACGGTGATGGCAGTGATGTTGTCAGCACGCATGAATCCCCACGATCGGAGCGCGTGTCGAACCAGCCAACGCGAATGATTGGCGTGCACGGCGCGTTCCTGCACACAAATGACCATCTTCCAATGACATTCACACAAACATGCCAACCAACAGCACCAATCTCCAACCAAATGAGGTCCGTCGATGCCTTTCTCTTCCAATTCTTTCCATTCGTGCGTGTCTATAATCGCTATTGAGTATTGGTCGCGTATCACCTGAACACAAGCGTCAGTCAACAGTAAAATTGTTTGGAAACACAGCACAATCACAGCAACGTCAGTCTTACATTCCACAATCCATCCGAACCAAGCACAATACATAGATCGTCGGCACCAAGTGCTTGCACGTTCAGGTCCGGTTCGGGACTGACCACAAATTCTTCGGTGTCGGGGTTGTACGACCACAAATCGCCTGCAGAATGCATTGATTGAGAACGATGTTGTACACTCCAAACTGAAGCCAAGATGTGCGTTTCAACATACCCAATGAGCGAGCCACAGCCAGAAACGGAATGCTTTCTTGCGGTGTCGATCGTCGAATGGGTCCCTCATGTCCACGCACCGTTCGACGCCACACCACGCGCATCACACCCGCTTTGTTCAGCACCTGCGACAAACAACAACGTGAAAACAATCAAGCTTCACAATGTATAGATGCAAATAGCCTGTTTGGGACGTGTAACTCAACGAATCAGTCAACAAAAATAACGCAAAAACCATGATGCATAGATGGTGAGGGCCAACAATGCCACAAACCTGTCCGCCGCGCTGTTCGATCCTTCGCAATTCCTCAGGCGCATCGGGCTTGTGATCAATCGTCAGGCGTTCGGCAACAATCTCGTTATCTTCACTGTCTACAATTTCCATAAATCGTTTGCAAGAACAAACTGACAATCATTTCTCAAATTATCACCACTACATTGACAGCACACTTGCACGCTGGTGTGCTACAACGCCCAAATACGTGTCTAACCTGCCATCATTGTTTCGTTGACTAAATTTTGCGCCTGCAATTCTGGAGTGGTGCAAACGGCACCTGAAACTCCTGCGTGTTGTGATTCTTGGCCTTGTAGGTGCCACAACGAATCAGTGTTAGTTTCTGAACGGAGGCCCAGGCCCCCTAGCGTTCAATAATTTCCCCACCATGGTACAAAGCACCATAGCACTAATTTCCGCAATTATTGCGTAATACAGCCAATTTAGGCCTAGGTGATTTTAGGTCAATGTAGTCAGAAATCGCCAAAATATCTTTTTATGGAGCATTTGTCCAAAGAGGGGCGAAGATAGGCCAAATTTTCCTTCTCAGAAAGTGACTTTTCCTGAATTTGGATCTTCCCCCTTGCACAGAGTACATCAATTTCCCCGCCGGACTCTTGGCTTTTTGGCACCCAAAAATTATAGATTTCGATGGCGGGTGTACCAAGCTTTACTTGAAATAAAAACCCCTGCATACCCGCATCCCGTTTGCCCAACACGATCGCCGAATCGCCGACGTGACCGGTGTAGAGCTTGCTGCGCATCACAAACGCCACACTCGCGGTTGTGCCTGACGTACTGCGATAGCCACTCGCCGTTTTCGGCCATTCATCTGCAGCACTTGTTGGCTTAAGTGAGGCTCTTGGGAGCACGGAACTCCCCTTGCTGTCAATCTTATTGACATCGACAGTCACTATAATTTTTTATTCCTTTACGCACCGACAACTTTGAGCATGTCCAAATGGGTCTTCATGAATCCCTGACGAATCGCCTCCAGCACGTCGCCGTCGTTGGTCGATCGAAACAGCTCGTTTGATGTGATGTTCCTGTAAAGTCGAGATTTAGTTTCTGCTCAAATTTGGTCACGGACAAATAAATAAACTGATACGAATCAGAAGATACGTAAAAAGGTGCCAAATCTCACACAATCAACCTGAGCAAATGTTCCCTGGTGAAATCAGACGCCTGCGAGCCACCATGCCCGTCGTACACAGCGAAGTACATGTAGTCAATTGTGTGCGTTTGTGTGTTGCGTTCACAATGCACGTGCACCCGATCCTCCATGTATTTACGACCACCCTGTGACGCGCAAACTGACACTCGCACATGCGTACCTGCAATGAAAGCACAATGCGCATGTTAAACTGCTGGAACGGACCTCCGGTGGTCTGATTGTTACCTGTTGCGAGTCCGGACGCACAACAATTGGCCTGCTAATCACTCTTCCTTCATAACGAAAATCAATTCCAAACATACTGACCATATTGCACAGCCGGTTTGTGAGCACGAATTTTGCTGGGCGACAGTTTCTTTGTTTCACTTCCAGCAGCATTGCCCAACGATTCGACGGCAGTCAACCGCGAGTGATTGGTGGTCTCGCACGGCATTCTGCTGGCTGACAAATACGGACGTTTGTTGCAACATGCGACGCAACGACTCAGAATATGATGGGCTGCAGCAGGTGATTGAGGCGCAGGCGACCGTGGGGCCTGTGTGGTATACGGGTTAAGAACCGCTGACACAGTCAGAGACAACAAGCAGAATGAGAGCGAAGTGGCGCTTCGTTATAAGAACACAATGACAGGGATCCCAATGCCATTGTTATTCAAGCAGGTAAGGAAGCACCACTGCACAGAAGCAGATCCTAATCCTGCCGAAGGATAAACGAATTTTCGCAGCCAAACCACTTGAACATGACCATTAGATGAACATCGATACATGCAATAAAGAACCCTGAACATCGAGCAAAGTTCCTGTTCGCGCCAAACTACTTTTTGTAAACTTTTCTTTTGACTTTGGCCGGTGTTCAAAAATTTGCGGGAGAAATGCGTCACCATACCGTAGCCCAGGACACCGCCATGGCAACAAGCCAGTGAAAAATCACGCCGCCCATAACGACGCACCAGGATTACTGTGGGTACACATTTACAGGACACATGAAAGCATACAGACAGAAGGGCAATACCCAGAAGGGCCACACAACAGAAAGACAGCTTCACCGAATCATAGAAAACGGACACCAGCATATACAAAGGATCAAAAACATATACAAAAGGACAGGATAAGCTTTGAGGCGCGGTGAAAACCGCAGACGGAAAGCAGTCAGTACACTGAGCAGTGTTCGCCATGAAATACCTTTATCAGAAGTTTCGCAACAAACCATGTAATAACAACAAATGAAATGCATCAAAGTCTCTTTCAAAATGGCTTGAACTTTCTATTGGCTTTCATCAACGCTATTCGCTTTTTGTCCTCCTCAAACTTTCGTCTCAATTCTTCCAAATGTTTCACTTTCTTTTGCTGAATTTGGAATTTATAAAAGTCATCGCTAGTGGCTGACAGTTTCTTCCTTCTTTGTTGATTGGAATTTATAAAAGTCATCGCTAGTGGCTGACAGTTTCTTCTTTTTGCGACGTTTCGCGTTTGTCGTTTGTGCATCGGTGCTCACAACAGTGGGCACAATCGATGATGCCGTCTCCGTTTGCACACGACGTTTGCCTGGCCCTGCAATCGGGCTCAATGTGCAATTTGGGCTCATTTTGCATTGCAGTCCACCGTCTTTGTTGGGTGTAACCAATGGTTGTGATACAAGTCAATTCGCGACGAAAACATGGTTCAAAAACATTTTCAATACGCAGTAGTTCACACTGTGGGCACAAAAGAGTACCATGCGACGCAGCAACACAAGAGGAGCACACCAACCAATCACTGTCTGCCATCCGTCATCGTCCGGTTGTGTGTACGTCACGTGTCTGGCTGCTTTATGCTCAGCGTCGTAATCAGTCATGTACGAATCGATCTCGCGCTGAAAATGATGCCAAGTTCAGGCACATTTACGCAGATGTTCTTGATGTGAAAAGGTCAAGTCACAATGTTGTCAAAGTAAGCTGCCTATATTCGTTGCAAACGCAGATGTCTGTTGTCGTCAACGCACCTATCGCGGTATCCAAACCTTCATTCATTTCTTCGCGCTCATTTATGGACGCGGTCGTCGCGCCTGTTGGCCCGCGTCGGTTACATGGCAGACAACCACACAGCTTCGTTCGTACGCAACACAGGCAGTTGCGTTGACAACAATAGCAATAGCAAAGTTCAACAGATATACATACGCTTTGTTAAACATTCAAACAAGAAAACAGGAATCGAATACTTTTTTCTCACCTGCAATGCAGCACAGTCGAGCACATGTTCGGTCTGATAGTGAAGACACCATTTGCGCATTCCAACTTGTCCATCGGGTATCTCACCTAACGGCACTGGCTGCATGCACAAGTCTGACGCCAACTTCCAACCTCGCTCAAGATGTTTAGGTTGAGTGAACACGATGTAGGCCACCTACAATACCACACGCATCAGATGGTGCACTTGATGGCATACAAATACTATCAAATGACAGCGACATCCCCTAAGATCACATAAATGCGCATCACCAATTCGACAAAGCACCCCGACCGACCTGATACCCTGCAGCCAGTTGCAAGGCGTCGATCTTATCAAACGAGTTCGGCTCGTCGTGTTCTGCGTCGGGCTCGACATTCGACGCCGTTCGTTGGAGCATCACGTCCGAGACCAGACCGGGTTTATGACATAAATTATCGAAATACGTCAGCAGCATGTCGGCAGTGCAGTACGGTGGCACTCCGTACATCAACAATGTTCGCCCCACCAGTTTGCGCGTCGGTGCATTGCTCGTGGATGCTTGTATCAGTGAAACATCACTGGTTGACGTTGACGACACACGTTTGTGCAGCTTGACACCGAAGTATCGATGTGCTTTGCCGCTGCACAAACGATAAGATAGAAATCGGACTTCGCTGTCCATCGCTACAAAGTGCGCTTTGATTCAAAAACGAGCTCACAGTGAATTCAACATGCAAAGATACAACAACGATGGTGGCAGCAGACCACATCAGTCACAGACAACAAAATCGAATCCGTACTCAATTTTTAACTAACAATGTTCTCCTTTACTCTTTCTTGTTTTCATTAACAATCAATCAACAATCAATATATCTTGGTGTCGCGAACGAAAACGAGAGAAAACAACGTTATTAACGAATAATGAACATACGACCTAACAGCAGCAACACGATTAGAAGACCATTCGATGCGGGGCGTGTCCCTTGCCCAGCCAGAAGTGCGAGCCAATATAGCCGAACAGCATCTTCTTGTCTTTGTGCTTGCGAATGACGTCGATGACGTGCTTGTCAACCAGTTGCTGGTCTTCCTTGCGTTGATCCGACAACACGTACTCCTGCAAACATGGCCCATGATCATTTTGGAATCTTAGTTTTCGTGCTAGGTCAAGCAAGAGAGCAGAGAATCAGTAGAACAAAATTGGCTGATCCGTTCTGTAGCAACAAAAATATTCAACAGCAGTGGCGTCGTCAGGGAGACGCTGCATGAGCAATCTTTGACTGTTCTGGGGTTTTGTCTTTCAAAGTTTTTGAGATTTGAGCTCATTATGGCAAATACTCGACTGATCAAGCACACCACTTCGTCAAACGGGTACAACCCCTTCCAATGACAATACTCCATCTCCCATACCTGTTTTGTTGACGTGAACAGGTCAGCATCATCGCCCTTCCTGGCCTGTCGTGGCTTGGCAGCCCGTTTGAAGTACTCATCATTGATGTGCTCGGGCAGCTGCAGCTTGCTCACATCCAGCTTTGTCTTGGTCGCAATCACGTACGACTGGGGGATACGACGCAACGGGCAGTTGTTCAGTTTCAGGGGACCTGCATGTCAAGGTAGCTTGAAATTTTCAAAAAACGTATTCTCCCACACGGAATGATTGCAGAAATATTGACAAAAAATATGAGCGATTGTGGGCCTTTTAGGTACAAATCAGCGAAAACTTACGTGCAATTTGCACAGCTCCGTGTTTTAGGTGCAAACTGCGCCCAAAAATTTCAAAAAAGGCTGTGTCTAAGACTGATTGCTGATTATTTGTGCGTGGTTGGCGTGTATATATTTTCTGACAAATAGCGACGAACAATCCACCAATGAATACTGCAGCAGAACGCACCGGTAACGAGCAAGCACCCGCTTTTGTCCAGTTGTTTCAAGAATACGACCCTTTTTCCTTTGTGCCGTCCAGCCAACAGAATCAACACCGTGCCGGGCGTGATCGAACGTCGCAGTTTGCATTGGCCGGTTTTGGCCTTGCGCTTCGGCTTGGGTCGACCCACGTTGCCCACTGACAGACGCTTCGGCTGAAGTGCATTCAAAGATTTTACGCATTTTATCTTTCACCATTCTACCATGATACCAAGAAAATTGCGAAAAACAATAGATACCCCCATTCATACCGGTTTCTGTTTCAGCACTTTGCGTTCTCCACCGTTTTTATCACCCTGGATCTTCTTCACCACGTACTTGTCTGGCTGGCCGGCCTTCTTCTTTGGCGCCTGAAATACAGATTGGTTCATGTCGGGTCAGGTTTTTCGCTACCAGGGAGAAATTAAGAAAGGTTCACCAATTACGACAAAAATGTGACACGAGGATGAATAATTCGATTAACCGTTTTCTTCTTGAGCGCGTAGATTCGCTTCATTTTGTACATGCGCGCATGTGAATACCGCATCAGTCCCGGAATGAGCTCGTAGTTGCGCGCCTCGCCCCTCGTTCTCGAACCGCCGGTCGGCATGTTTGGATCTTTGACCCGGATGATCTTCGGAAAGGATGGACACCTGAGTAACAGAATGTTGAATGAATATGACACAAATAACAACACGCCACGTTCAAACGTGACACAAGATACACAGGGCCTCTGGTGCACTGCGGCAGTCATAGTCAACGCTATAATCGGACAAACACACGGTGACCACTGGATGATTAGTAAGACTTTATCAAGGACTAGATCAGTCACAATGTGTTGAAGAGAAGGGGCAAAAACAAACAGCTTAAAAATGACATGAAGAACAACATGATAGTGGTAGCTGACCACAGGCTCATACACAAGCGCTAGCACAAGAACAGTAAGCCAGTAAAATGATTAGTTCAAATCAAATTAACGACAACACAACAATAGGACAAGCAGCAAAGGGCCAGTCAATCAATAAGCGCTGTACAATCTCAAGCCCAAGTACAATCTTTATACAAATCGGACAATATCACAACGCTATGTGGCGCGTTTTGGCTTGGCCGCAATTGGCGCCTTGGTTTTCGCTTTCTTATTCGCGCCAGAACCGCCGCCGCTGCCACCAAAAATTTTTATCATCATCTCAGATAATTCCGGCATCTCGTATTTTGGCATTTGCAGCGTTTGTTGCAACTCCTGTGAGAAAAGAAAAACCTGTTTGAATTTATACGATGACTAATCCGTGACAAAGCCAAGTATTTACATTTCTTGAACTGTATTTATATAAATTAATTGAATAAAACGTGATCAGATCAAGCACGACCTTCTGTATTTCCGGGTCCTTGGTGTCGACATTGAGCAGTTTTGGAATGACGGCGAGCAACAGGAATGGCACGATCATCATCAGCACCATCGGATTCATCAACATGTCCGTCACACGCCATTCTTCGCGTTTACGGAAATATTGTGCCGGCGTGCGGGCGGTGAGACGCAGCGGGTATTGGATCTGATAAAACATGATGTTTGCCATATTTTAGCTCCAATTTTACCAAAACTTGAGGTTTGCAACTAAACGCCCCCCCCAACGTTCGGGTGCCCTACTATGTGATGTTGCCTGTCGATCAGTCAACTTGCACCTAATTCGTGAACTTGCAGCTAATGTCGAAGTACCAAAAAACGTATGCACCTCAGCACCTAATGATTCGTTAACCAGAGGCAGCTGGCAAGAACATGACTATGGAGACACAAACGAACTCAACGGCGAACAAACAAACCTGGTTCACCGAGGACGGCTGCAAGAGATTCAGTTTTCGGCCGCGTATCTTGCCACGCGACGTGATGTCGACTCTGACTGGCTCAAAAACGTAATCCTTGTTGGCCACCTCGACTATGTACGAACCGGGTGGCACATCATTCACAATGAACGAACCGTCTTCTCTGAAACTCGGCCGCATTCCGCCGTAATTAAAACGATCTGAACAAATTCAAGCTAGCCAATGGCGGGCGAGATCCCGTTATGTGCTTCAATTCAGCGCGATTATTTATCTGGCGATGAATTGACGGAAACTTTTCATTCTGGGAGAAAATCGAAAGGGCTCAAAACGTTGAACGTTTGGATTAGTGTATTCGACCGAATTAGGGTTAGGAGCTCAGTGTTACCACCGCATTGGTAGATCAGCCAATTCAGCCGCAGTCGCCTGCCCCAGAGCCGGATGTACGTTCCTCCTTACCTAACAAATCCAATGTATTGTCCATAATTGACCAATATCCTACATTCCGCCTGCCAATTCTTAATCGGTCGAGCAGCTTTGGGCAGCGCAACTTTGCCTTCAATTTGATTGATAGGCGAGGTTACCCCCGATTCGGCAACATGATCGTCCGTCGACACGGTAGTTGGCGATGGCTCACACACAACACCAAGCGGTATTACCAATAATAAATAAGCTGATAATGTCATCTTGCTTCTCACCCTGTTTAAATGGACGATTTAGTGCCAAGTGTGTCAGTAATATAAATTTAGGAAAAAAGGTTTTTTTCGGTAAAAACCGTTTTTTTGTCAAGTAAATTACCAGTACTTAGGGAATAGTCAGAGGCACAATAGTCGATGAACAATTCGACTCGAGCGTTTGGATCGCGAAAGCGGACCTGGCCCACAAATATTCATTCACTTAGGGAATTACGATCCGAAGGGCGAAACCTACCTTTAGGTTGTTTTTTACATGCTTGTGGCTTCACAACACAAGTGCCGCGTGCATATTGTAGGCCCGAAAAATCCTTGTTTTCACCTGTTTTAGCCTCTTTTTAATCGATTTTGTAACACAGTTTCGGACCCTCAAGAAACGTTTTCGCCATTTTAGACCAAAAACACTTTCATACGAAAAAAAATTACAAATTTAATTTAAAAATTAAAAATTTTTGCGGTAATTTATTTTGGAACTTTATCTGGGTCCGAAAATTTAATTTTTTCACGGTGGGCATGGGCAGCAGAGGTGGGAATCGGGTCGGCTTGGCCCGAAGCCCGAACGCGGGCCGGGCCGAGGTTTCCGGCCCGAACAGTCGGGCCGGGCCGGGCGGGCCGGAATGGTCGGCCCGAAAGGGCCCGACATCATCGAATTTCAACAAAAAATTCTGACTTTTTACGGTAAATTAGCCAGAATTTCTTGCGATTCAGCAGATTAGGACCGACCCCGACAGATATAGATAATAGAGCGTCCCTTCTATTTAGGTTTTCACGGTGGACAAACTAAACTTACCAGAAGAATCCGAATTGCACACGCAACGCACGTTGAAAGTCAAAAATCAAAGAAAAGGTACCGTATTGTCGGAAATAGAACCCGTAGGTCTATTTTTTCAAAGGGGTCATTTTGGGGGGTTCAATTTATGGGGGGTCAATTATTGGCAGTGCTGTGGCTGGAGGGGGGTGGGGGGTCCCCCCCAATGGTACCCTACCCGCCCCGGCCTGGTACGCTACCCCCCTACCCGCCCCGCTCCGGTAGCCTACCTCCAGTGTTGGAGGTGGGGGGGTTTGGGGGTAGCCCCCCCCCAGTACAGTAGGTATCCCCCCTCGCCTGGTACAGTAGGTATCCCCCCCCCGAGGTTTGGCATGGTACAGTAGGTATCCCCCCCGATTTTCACCCCGG
>JASAMV010002364.1:0-18866 GCA_030248065.1 Rhynchonema sp. JSB1_4 | reverse complement strand
ACGTGCGCTTCATGTTGCGTCTGTTTCCAAATGACGAAGGACTCCGCAGAGATGCAACCCAGTGGGCGGAGCCAGCCAATCAGCTCTCGCCTGTATGCGTTGTCTCGTGTGTGTTCGCATAAAGCGGCATTCATTCATCACAAAATGGATATCACACTCAATACGGGCGAAAGCCCAGAAATGAATAGCGGCGTGTCACCCCCGGTGTCACCAAAAGCGAAACGTTCCAGAATGCAAACACCACAACAAAGCACACCAGTCTCGCGACGCAAATTTCACCCGCGTCGATTGACGAGTGTGCGACAGCGAACCATCGTGAAACCGGTGAAAAAGTACACGTACAGTTACGCCGTTTGTAACTGGTGCAAGCGGCAAAATAAGGACCGCAAACCGATGCATTTCGCACGATCGAACGAGGTCAGCACGTCACTCACATTGTGTGAACGTGACGTACACATCACGAAACTCATCAATGCACTCAGTGTTGGCTTCAACACGCCAATCAATAAGCCCAGCCCGGTGACACAGCGCGGCTACAAGCTGCTGGACTCGCAGTTCACCAGCGGTCGCGAAGCCGTGCACACCAGCAGCTTTTGTGCCGTGTGTTACGCCAAAACGATGAAGCGCAGCAGTCAGTGGTGCCCGGAAAAACGCGTGTTGACCATATTCCAGACGCAGTGCTTGCACTGCTACGAGATCGAGTTGGCCATTTCGAGTGTGCTGGACCAGTTGTAAAAAATGTATATTGATACCAGAAAACCCCGAAAATCTACCAAAAAGAGGCCTCGGCCCGCCTGTCACACGCTTGAGTGCAAAAACAGAAGTATGAAGCGAAAGTGCGAACCATCCTTGTATCGATTTGTCTTGCAAGCATCACACAAGAAAAGCGTTGATAGACAAGCTAATCTAATCGCAAACGAACTTTGGCTCTCGATTTCTCAACATTTACGCGCTTGGAGCCAGGCAGAAATAATTTCTACGTGTGCAAGAACAATAATCGATTCGAGAATTTCGAAAATCAAATTTCAACGCCAGAAACATGCCACAAAAGTGAGTGTCATTGTCTTTTGCATACACATTTTTCAGTTCTCTTGTTTGTCGCACGCATTGTACCAATAAGTGACGCACTTGCAGACCACGCGCCGAAAATAAACGCACCCACACGCTGTGTAATGCAAACGCAACGCTGGACAGCGTGTACGGGTACAAGCTACAAGCGGACACCCCAAAAATTCCGCGACGCACACCATTTGCCGACAAGACGTATGTTTTTATTATTTCGATGTTTTCGAGCTTTGTAGTTTGGGTTCGATCGAGACAAGGACAAGTTTGGGTTTTTCATTTCAGAAATCAGCAAACGACCAAGAACGACGAGCACAATGCGACCAAAGACACGGCCAAGTATTTCTACAATGCAACATACCTACAAGACACACACAAGTGCGATATTTTAACCCAAATTTACTAAAAGCTACCACCCCTCGACGATGGTAAATAATACCGTTTATGTTCAGATCCGTATCCGTCGATCAAATCAGCGACGTTGGTGCGAGGAAAGGGCTGTTGGCCGCCATCAAAGAGGGACACATGGATCCCGACACATTGGTGCCGTTGTTCGACATCAATATCGTCAACAGGTCAGAATTGCCACAAAGTACAGAATCAATAGAAATTTAAGGTTAACGAGGGATAAATCATAATACGTTTCAGGTACACGACGCGACCCGTGCGCGCACCGATGGCTCGAATTCATTGGGGTTATTCCAAACATTCGTCCGTGCAACAATTGTATTCGACGCGTCCGAAGTCGCTGCTGCTCGACCACAAAGCCGACGAGTTGATTGCGTCTGTGAGTTGATAATTTGGGTATCAATCGAAAAATCAATAAGACCACAACAAATGTCAACACACGGCCACAAAAAACATTCAGAGAACAGCTGGGTATCAAGGGCGTATTCACCAAACTCACACAGATTTGTTTTGTTTCAGACGCTGGCGAATGGGTACGCCGTGCCGTCGCATCCGGATGGTGGCACTTACCATCAGTACAAACTGTGGCAAACATTCAACCACCCGATTGGCATAACGGAAACGTGGACGACCGGCAACACGCTCATACTCGTGGTCGAGAGTGGCAGCGGTCCGTCTGATGTCGACTGGCTCACCCCGTCAATCATGATCGAGCAGCATAATCGCGATCCGACCACGGATTACCAGTACGACAACGGAATGAAGGCGTGGCAGTGGCGTGTCAAAGGTGGCCAGAAGTACTTCAACCGTGTGCGCGCGCGACACGAGCGTCTGTTTGACGATGTGAAGCCAGTCAAGTGAGTTTTCGAGTCATTGTGCAAACACACATGTAGGGTTTAGCCGCAAATTGTAATGCCGCACTAAAATAAAATGTTTCCATAAATTTACTTTTTCCAGGCAACAAACCACGCTGCCACCTTGGGCGACGGGCTGGCAAATGACGTACACCGACTACCCGAAATTGCGCATGATGCTGGCCAATTTGAAAAATGCGCGATCGTCGTGCATAATCTGCGAAGAGGAGGACAAAAAACTCGGATTCGTCGCGTGTGCCAATTGTTTGCCGGGCAGCTTGCCGCAGCATCACAAGGAGTCTGTCGCCGATTCACTCAAAAAGTTCTGGCAACAGTATTACCTCAAATTTTAACTTTTCAAGTGCAACAGTACGTTTCGGTGCTTTACCACCAGCCGACGGTGTTTTTCTTGCATTTTGAATAAGCGATGGCTCGTTCTCATAGCGTTTGACGTTGTTGCGATCTCATTTTGATTTCCTCACGTGTGGTCGTATTGATGTTGTTTTCCTCATGTTCAGCTGGCACTCTTTCACACATGTGGTCTTGTTGAGTACGTTGTTTTTTGTCCGTTTCTTCTTATAAGTTGTGCAGGTCTGTTGATGATGGCGTTTCAGGACTCATTCTGCTTTCATGTACCAATCTCACATGTGGCCTTCTTTATTGATGCCAAATATTGAATCTCAGACATAAGCTCATTTCTGGCAAATAAATTTGTAAATACCCAAAATTTGATAACAGCACCGATCATAAATGCACATGGAATGATATGAGGTGACCAGAAAACAAAACACAAGAAATGAACGGTACCTAGATTTCACCAAAGAGTTGCGGCAATCCAATAGTCGACATGGATCCAAATTTCGGTTTGGTTTTCTTGACATAGTGCTGCACCACCCAACCAGCTGCGGCCAACAGCACCACTCCGACCATGCAGCCGGCACCCCAACCAAGCGCATACGCAATCGTGTCGCCTGCGTGACAAACATTTTTGTGCGGTTTGAAAAATTGAAACATTTAATCACAACCAACCAGTCTTGTTCTCTTCTTCATCAGCCGCGTTGTCGCTTTTCTCTGGCGGAGTCGCGTAAATCGGTTTGGCCAACAATCGTGCGCGGGGCGGGACGCGCCAGAATTGGAAATGATCTTCCAGTCGCTTTGCTGAAAACTAGCAGTTCTGATTTCGGAAAAAGTACAGCCAAAAACACTTGTCCAACCTTGGAAAAAGAGCGTGTAGTTGTCGCCAAACGTCGCCCTGTGTTTGAATATGAAATCGGCCACCGTTGTGTCGGCCGACACGTTGAACGTCACCGAACTGTTGCCAAACGCCACAGTGATGTTTCTGTCAGGCACACGTCGAAATTGCACGCATGAGCTTGGATCGGGCGCGGTCGTCAACTCTTTGCCTGCGAATCTTGATTTTTTTAAACAAAAATCTTTGAATCAGTGAAACAAAATCAATTCTACCATCACTGCCATACAGTCGTTGTTGATGGACGGGAACGCCTTTGGTTTCTTGAATGTTCAGTTTGAGGCCGACCAAGGTGTTGCCGACAGGGACGTGCCACACACTCGTGCGCGTGATCAGACATTGAGTTTTCTGCCCCATGCAGAAAGTGCGGTTGACCTGTGAAAAAATGTTTTTAATTTTCAAAAAAACACGATGTTCCACTGCAAAATTTACCGTGATGTATTTGGTGGCGCCAATCTTGAACTGGTGTGTCGTACCCGTGCCAGCGTTGCACCAACGAATGATCTGCAAACTTGTAATTGAGCCTTGAAATGCACAAAGTAAAATATAGACCAACCTGTTTCAGGACATCGACCGAAAAACCACCATCGTGTTGCGCCGGACGTGTGGCGGTGGATGTCTGAATACATTTGACTTTGGTGAAACAAATATTTTGCAGGATAAATGGGAAAAGAACAAACGATGGTTGTCGGCACCATTTTCACGGTCGTTGGTGTGGTCTGAATAAAAAATGAATTTGCAGTGACACGAAAGAGCAATAAAAAAGAGAAAAACAACTCACACTTTCTGGTGCGGCTGGACGTATGGTCGTTGGTGTGGCCTGAATTGTAAAAAATGTTCAGCGAAATCAAAAAACGATAAAATGCAAGAAAACTCACACTTTCAGGCTCCAAACATTGCAGAGGGTAGGTCAATGTCTGCAGATCGGGTGCGATTTCGCGCCACAGTTCCATTTGTTGTTCTTGACAATCGGCCAATACGACGTGCTGAATGCCTGAAAAACAAAAAAAACACTGAAGCGCGCAAGGCACTGCTGAACGCACGGTTGGGCGTGAAAAAACCTCAACCTTTGGCAAAAAAACCCAATTTTGGTTCAGTTATGGCTAACGCTTAAACATCACACTAATCTTTCAACGCATGTTTATGAAGAAAATCTCTGGCAGAAAATTATAATTGATTTCCTGCCAGAAACTTTGTTTCACAAAGATTGCGTTGAAAGACAACCAATAAACAGATCAGGACCACGGCCTAATTCCCGCGAAGGGGGGTCCCCCTCAGGTACACTAACCGCCACGACCAAGGTACACTAGTACACTAACCACAGTGCCAGGTACACTAACCACCTCAATTTTTGCCCAAAATAGGCATTTTTAGGCCTAAAATGGACATTTTCAGGCCTAAAATGGGTAATTTTCAGGTCGATGTTGTCAAAAGACGCCAAAATACCCTTTTTATGAAGAATTTTTTCGAAAAAGGACCAAAAATCGGTCAAATTTTCTACCTCAAAAAGTGACTTTTTCCTGGATTTGGGTCTTCCCCCCCCCAGGGAGCTACACTAACCGCCGCACGGAAAAAAGGGTCAGGTACACTAACCGCCGCGACAGACCAAAAACTACACTGCCCCCCCCACCCATCATCGACACTTTTTGATTTCATCTATCTACCGTCGACACTTCACGGGCCGGAAAAAAAACCGTTTTTTTCCGAGGCCCAAAAAACGGTAATAGGCGTTTTTGGACCATGGGTATCCTTAGGTATTGGAAAAATACTTGGAAAAAACGGTTTTTTTTTAAAAAATACATTTTGCTAAAAAATACGCAAGCATACGTCTCCCCCCCAGGGAGGTACACTAACCACCGCTCCGAAAACGGGCAGGCACAGCGTAGTTCCTGGGGGGCGCCCCCCCCCCACCCCCGCTCGGGAACGGTACCTCCTTGTCTCCCCCTCCGGGTAGACTATCTACCCCAATTTTTACCTAATATAGGCATTTTTGGGCCCAAAATGTGTGATTTTTTGGATCAATCTTGTCAAAAGTCGTCAAAATACACATTTTATGAAGTACAAAAATGGGGCAAAAATAGGTCAAATTTTCTATCTCAAAACGTGACTTTTTCCTGAATTTTGGTCTTCCCCCCCAGGGAGGTACACTAACCGTCGCACGGAAAAAGGGGTAGGCAGTATAGTGGATGGGGGGATTCCCCCTAAGGAGTAGGTACCTTGCAACCACACCTTGGGGGGGGGGGGATGGGGGAGGGAAGGGTAGGTACCTTGCAACCACCCCGGAGGGCAGGGTAGTACTTGTGGGGGGGGGGTGCCCCCCAAATTCATCTATCTATCGTCAACACTTTTTGATTTCATCTATCTATCGTCAACAAATTCTGGGAACAATCTATCTATCGTCAACACATTTCGACCCCAAAATGGGTACTTTTGCCTCAAAATCGGTATTTTTGTCCCAAATAGGCAACAAATCGCGCGCTACGCGCGGATTTAGTACATTTAAGTACATTTTCATTAATATTTACACATTATTACCTGCTTAGTACACTATACTACACCTTGATTTTTGGCGACCCCCCCCCCCCACCATCTATGTATCGTCAACAAGTTTGGGTCGACCCCCCAGATTTCGGACTTGGGTCATCTATCTATCGTCAACACATTTCGGGTCCCAATCTTTCTATCGTCAACACCCTGACCAAGTACTACACTGCCGGAGGGTACCTTGCAACCATCAATTTATGGTTTTTATAGGCAAAAATGGGTGTTTTTCGACCTCAAAACCTCAAAAATCGCGCACTCCGCGCGCTCTGGCTATTTTGGTGGGGGTGGTAGGTGCCTGGAATTAGGGGGGGTGGTGATTTTGGGGACGGGTAGCGTACCACGGCTGCCTATTTTTATAAGTCATATATCGCGCGCAGCGCGGGGGGCACCAACGGGAGATAGAATTCTCATAAACGGAATCCTGGATTTCTCTTTCGTTCAACTTTTGGCTAAGGCTTCGATTCAGCCTTAGGCTTTGGCCTCAGCCAGGAAGACCTGTCACATTTCTCATGCCCACATCTAATTTAAAGCCTGAAACGAGACCTTAACACTATGCTGGCGGATGAAAAAAAAACCGTTTTTTTCACGAAAAAAAAACAAAAAAACCGGGTCCACTTGGGACGTGAAAAAAACCGAAAAAAGCCTCAGCCTCCGGGAAACATCGGTCTTTTTTCACGAAATTTTCCAATTTTTGACAGAAGTTGGAAAATATTTTTGTTCAGAACAACTTTGGCCAAGAGCGGGTGATGCCAATGTGGCTTGTTTCAACTATTTTAGTCACAATAAGCATCAAAAACACCCATAGGCACCACTACGCGTCAGTTGGATTCCGTTTGTGTGAATTCTATCTCCGCGTGGGGGCACCCCACCCACAGCACTGCCTGCCACCACACTGCTAACCGCCACGCTGGACCAGGAACTACACTGCTGGGGGGGGCACCCCCAGCCACAGCACTGCCTCGCTGGACCAGGAACTACACTGGTGTAGGCCTGGGCCCAATACCAATACCAATACCGGCCCTGTACCAATACCCAATACCAATACCAAATTGGTGACCCAATACCAATACCCAATACCAATACCGGGTGAGACCCAATACCAATACCCAATACCAGATCAATACTACTGAAGTGTCTGGTATTGGGTTTGGTATTGGGTTGGTATTGGTATTGAGTATTGGGTATTGGGTTGGTATTGGTATTGGGTATTGGTCTTAGTATTGGTTTGGTATTGGGTTTTTGGTCTGGTATTGGGTTGGTATTGGGATTGGTATTGGTTTGGTATTGGGTTTTGAGTCAGGTATTGGGTTTGGTATTGGGTTTTTCAGGATTAGTATTGGGTATTGGTTTTGGCCCAATACCTGGGCAAACCCAATACCAATACCCAATACCAATACCCAATACCAGAATTAGACCCAATACCAATACCAGGCCAGCTTCAATACCAATACCCAATACCAGAATTAGACCCAATACCAATACCAAACACTGGTATTGGTATTGGTATTGGGTGGTATCGGGTATTGGGTATTGTGCCCACCCATACACTGGTGGGGGGGGGACACCCAGATTCAGGAAAAAGTCTGGGGGAATTTTTTTTAGAAAAAATGCCCATAAAAAGGCCAAAAATTGACCAAGAAAATGCCCGTTTTAGGGCCGAAAATGGCTATTTTAGGCAAAAATTGGGGGGTCCTGTTTTCGACAATTTTTTAATAAAAAACTTAAAAACCAGCCTCCAGACGGCGGCCAGGCCGGATCGGGTTGGATCGGCGATCGGCAGACGGCAACGTTGTGGTCGCAGTCGCATTCGTTGCACAGCTGGGCGCCAATGAAGGGGAGCACGGCAACTGGAAGAAAGGAACATTTTTGTAAAAAAAATGATTGAAAAAACCGTGAAAAATACCCCCAAACTAACGCAAAACAATGAAAAACGCCATTTTTGCGTGCGTTATAATAATGAAATCCGAAAAATACTACTTGGTGCTGAAATGCAAAACGAAAATACTCGACGCGGAAAATGTATCCTTTGCGGATCTAGGCAAAATTAATTTTGCGGCCGAGCTGCGGTCGATTTTCGGCCTATTTGGAACTCCCTGCTAATTCAGGCACGGTTCAATACACGAGTTTTCGTGGCGGTTGGCTGTTCAACCACAGTATGTGAGATAAAAATCGACATGCACGTCCAACAACATTTTTATTCAATCAATCACAATTTTTCTGCTTCTTATGAGCAACCAGGTGTTTCTTGTGCTGGAACATCTTTCCACACTGCAAATAATAAATTGTTTTTTCCTTTGTTTTTTGTTGAAAAAAGGGAAATTCCAACCGAGCACGCGTGCGTGTCACCCAAATGTTTTGCCGCGACGTGCTGGCGCAGTTGGTAAGGCCACTCGAAGCGGTAGAGACAATGGGGACACACTAAACAGGTCACAATTAGAAATGAAAAGGTTCCAATAGAAAATCGCACCGTGTGGTCGCTTCAGGTTCCATTCCTCAAGCGCATATGGCGTGAGCAGAACATCACCGGCGCGCACCTGAATTTGCGTTTGTTATTTCACGTATTTTATGATTTAGGTTGAACCCTACCCAAGTTGCTTTCCATTCCAGTAAATACTCTTTCTCTCCGTCTGCAGCTGCTCGTTCATCACGGATCGTCCAAAATTCACTCACATCACCGTCCGCTCTGGCCGTCGCTGCAGTTGTAATTTTTTGTTATTTTTGTTTTTCATCAACTAAATTTTTTTACCTCCGCCCCTTTTCAAAACCACGATTTCTTGCTCCAAATCTCGATTTTTGATCGTCAATTCTCGCATGCGAGCCCGTTGCTCTTCGATCACTTTGTGCTGACGAGCGCATGTGGCGCGCAGTTCTTCCATTTTCTCACCAGCTGTCAAAAAAACGGTCCCTAATGTTTTATGACAGACGGTCATGAACCGCGCGCGCCTGCTTGCTAACTCAGGGTTGTAAATCATGCGTCTGTTGTGCCTGCGATCGTAAACCATGCGCCTGCTGTTTGGTTGTAAAAACTGTCTGGAATGCGGATTAAGGTCAACAGACGCGCCGGCGTGTTTGCTTGTTTCAGTTTTCTTGATCGCAAATCATTCTCGAAAATCGCGTGCGCTCGCTTTCGCAAAATGACTTGCTCGTACTTTTCCAGCGTCTTCATGGACATTTATCAGTTGCTAATATTTTGTTATGATATTGTCGGGCAAGAGTTTGCAAGGCACAATGTGAAATGGCTGCCAGCATCAAAACTTCCAGAACCCAATCACGTCACATTGATATTCAGAAGTTTGGTGTTGGACTTCCTTGATATTTATCACGATCAGCTATCTCGAATTGGTCCAAAGTTTACGTTCAATCAATACCAACGAGCCGCAGAATTTTTCCTCGACGAGCCCGGGTTTGGATTTGGGCGCTTAGTTGTTCTCTACGGTTTCGCAGCAAAAGTGGCCTTGCACAATCAGGATGACGCCGTTGCAATTTGCGAGTTCACGTACCAGCTGTTGACACGCAAAAGCTGGCCACAAATTTCAAAACTTGGCGGCTGGAATCAGTTGGTCAAAGACTTCCCAGCATGATCCATCAATTGTATATTTGTTTGTTTCAATGCGTTTCTGACCGTCTGGCGCGAAAGAACATTAGTTGGATTCATAGCCCGTGCGTGCCGGACCACCGATGGCTTTTTGCGTTGCGTAACCTTGTTTACTTGATATCTCCCGATTTGGACAAGGATTTTGCTTTTATTGTATCGAAAATTCGCGTTTGGGACAAACCGACGTTTAGTGCGTTTGCGTGCACCCATATCAACAAAGACACAAAGTTTGACTGGGGTTTGGTCGTTTCGTTGCTGATTTTTGTGTCACACATTTGCGAACAACTTTGTATCAATGATCAGCACGACCACGCACTCCAATTGATACATTGGGCTGCCACCCATATAGTGTCACATTGTAAAGCCCACCTTGATTGGGACAATTTCATTGAAACATCGGTGAGCGCTTTTATTGTTGATTGTCGGGTACCAAATTATATCCGCGAACGTAACAAACGCTTGCCGAACCATGGAAACCGCACGTAAATCATTCATACGGCCAAACAAAGGCTCGTTTTATATTTTCACATTATGTAGTACATGCTGGCGACGTAGTTTGGCCATGGGTGTACAGTATTTTTCAGGTATGGATACTTTTATGGTGCCGTTAACTTTTTGTAAAATGTGTGCTTGCAAAACGACGCGAATGAACATGGCAGCGTCACAGGCACCAGAAACGCACGCGCCAACCACACAACATAATATAGCTCATTTTTTGCACATGTGCAATCAGATAGTTTTGGTATTGTGCGACTCGTGCAGCAGTTCACTCGTTGGCAATAACACATTATATTGTTGCAGAACACAAACCACCATTATTTGTCTTTATTTATGTCGTGTTTGTTATTTTCGAAACAAAATGGTTCAACTTGCTATTGAATAAAAAATCCTGCCTCTAGGCACACGCGAACAAAACAAAATTCATTCGCGTGGTTTCAAGAACGCTCAAAAATGGAATCCCAACAACCCGACAACGAGTGGTGCCACGAATCGCAAAAACGAACGGCAGATCAGGCTACGCAAACAGAAGAACCACCAGCGAAACGATCGTTTACAGTGCGCAAAATTGACACGTTTGTCAAGCCAGTCAGCGTGAACACGTACTCCGTGTTCACGTGCGTTCAGTGCAAGTCGTTCAACACCGCGGTTAACACCATCAAATTCCGCGGCAGTTCCACATACAGTACCAGTTGCACATTGTGCAAATATTGTGTGGACCAAACAAAAACGTTGAACACACACGTTGGCGACATTGCCGCGCACAAGGAACGATACAGTGAATGGGTGGCCGATCTCGGTGGTTGGGACGTGATGGAAAAACAAATGACCCCACAACGATGGCAAATTATTACGTTTTTTCTTTGCCCGTTGTGTGCTCGTGCCACCGGTCGGCGCGGGGCCAGGATGTCGGAAGATGAGCATTTCACCAGCATTTATTTCAGTCAGTGCGCCACATGTTACGCCAAAAATATGCTTATCGCAAAAACGGGTCAATAATTTGTAAATAAAACGAGCCGCAAAAAAAACAAAAAATGAGAAAAAAGCAAAAAAAATATGAAAAAAATAAAAAATGGCTCCCTGTCACCATGGAAAAACTCGGCAATCAGTTTCGCGACCCCGATGTTGGTGGCCATCGTATATTTTTCGACAATTTTCGGTTTGCGTTCGATTACCGGAATACAGTACGCCACTACAATGGATGTCAGCCATGTGCTCATTGCAAGACGATGCTACCCTTGGTAGTGTTTCACAAAGCATGTGTGAAATGCTTTTACAACGATGATGGGCTCTCGCTGCTTTGCACCCAATGTTTCCACAAAATTGATGAACTTTTCTCGCAGCTACTAGCCACCGACCATAAAAGTTGTCAAATTTGCAACGCACAGGCCGAGTCGGGAGTTTCCGTTTGCTTACAATGTTTTTGGGTCATGTATAGCTGGTTTGGCGGTCACTACGTGAGTTGGATGGTGTTGGTCACGCAATGGTACCCAACAGGCGAATGGGGAACCAACGAATCACACGTGCAAGCGATGGATGATTTCATTGAATGGGTGACCCCGAAATATAAATATATTAACGTGTTTCGTGACGCGCACAAAGGCAACATTCCGGAAGCGTCGTACAAGAAATTTTTGAAAATGCATAATCTCACCAAATCTGGTTGCACGTGCCACAAAGTGTGCTCATAAAATTTGAAAGGAGCCAACAAAAAAATGAAAAAATAAAAAACGCGCTCCTGCAACATAAAAATCATGGCAGATAAACGGTTTCTCGCGGGTGCAGTTTACTATTGGTTCTTTTCTCAACCAGATCTGGACACTTGCGTTGACCACGAAGCTTTCAGCAGCGCGGTTATGCATTACGGCAACCATAAACCTTGCGTTTGGTGCAAATCGCTTGTTGCAGCAACAAATTTCCATAAAACATGCCCAGATTGCTTTCCGCGCATTTTCCAGTATTCATTACTATGCAAAAAATGTTTCCATAACGCCGACAAGGGGTTCCACAAACTTTTGTCTTCTGCCGGATTCCAGTGTTACATATGCAGAGGCCAGCTGGAAAACAAGACATTTTCCATTTGCAAAAAATGTTTCATTGTCATGACCACATGGCTGATGGGTTCAGATTTCCTATGGCTGTCTGTGTACAAGCATTGGATACCAGCAAGAACCAAATTTCCACCACAAACACTCAATATTGCCACAGTTGACAATTTTATCTCCAAATCGCTACCCGCCCCTCCAGTCAACGTGTCGGATCTCATTTTGCATTTCGAATCGCTATAATGGCATGCAAATGCCCCCATTGATGATGATTTCAACATTGCTCGCAACCACTGGAAAGGAGCCCAAGTTTGCGTTGGCGACAACGAAACTCTCCAACCATCCCACATTGCTGCCGTTCGTCAGAAACGCATTCATGAATATTTTGAAAAATGTCTACAATATCAGCGTTGGATGAGCTGAAACTTGAGTTTAGCAAAGCGGTCGACTTTTATGGCAAGAAACCGTGTGCGCTATGCTACAGCTTACAATATTCGCTCATTGAGACCAGCTTTCGTCCAATGTACATAACAGGTAAATTTTATGACCAGACTTTGCTTTGCGAAAATTGTTTTCCTCAAGTTGTCGATTTGCAGTTTGAACATTCACGATTTGAATGCAAAATGTGTGGTGATGTGAGCCAAAATAGCGCATTGCCTTGCATTTGCGATCAATGTTTTCAGCTGGTTTCGGCTTGGCTTCGCGGAGACATTGATTCATGGCTAAATTTGATCATTAATACGAATTGGGAGATATTGGATTTGGATTGTTGCATGATTTGCAAGTTCATTGATCATACTCTTGAATAAAAAAATCCGGCACACAAAATGAAGTGTATCCCGCCATCGAAAAAGTCGCGCTTTTACGTGCGCAAACCCAAATTCTTGGTGTGCCAAATAGAAAGAGCGTTCGCGCATTATAAACAAAAATTATGCGCGTGTTGTTTACAACTCAAACCAATGCACGCATGCCACACGTGCGCTGACCAGGAAGGCGCTTTTTCGATGCTTTGCACCACTTGTTACAGTGTTCTTTGGCACTTGTGCACCACATCAAACACCAGAAACATGTGCAGCTTGTGCGGTACAGTAGCACGCTTGCACCCGAAACCGTTGTGCGCCGGTAATGGGCAAAGCTCATTGTGTGTCAAACATTACACGAAATGCTACTTGCTTTGCAACGGAGAAGAATTGCGCTGGCTTAGCATTGTCTTGTTCGGTACAGAAGAGCTGAGCAACGAAATGGAAAAAGAAAGGTACTCTAGATATTTTGCACTCGATTTGTGATTGTTGCCTTGTGAATAAAAAAAATCCTGCAGTGCAGCAGAGTGCACACAAGAACACATGTGTGCACCCTTCTACACTGCACCTGTCACACCTTGACACATCAGGCAATAAAATGACACCCCTCTCCACCTTGTATGCTTTTTGGGTCATTTTTGGCACAAAAAGCATCCAAGCACTACTCATATCGACAGTTGCCCGGCTGATCCTGCCGGTGTTCATATGCTTGTGGTCTGATAATCATATGCTTGTATCAAAACAGCTACTGCCGCGAGTAGCATGATCATAGTCCCTTGTGTTGGGGACTATGGTTGAGAAACACAAGCTCGGACGGCTCTACAAAGAGTGACCCGCAGCCGCGACCCAATGAGGTCGGCAACTCGGAACCTGGCAAGTTACCGAGTCCGACAAGCTGAAACTCTGAATCGGGATTGGGTTCGGGACATGAACATGTGTCCCTTTAAATAACGAGGAATTCCAGCTACCATTACCAACAGTTGTCCAACCGTCTATGGACAGAGCTCAGTCGGCTATCTGCTTCAATAAAGCAAGGTACCCGACTGTATTGCAACCATCCTGGTCTGTCTGTCACAGGATGTTTTTTACGAGCTGTAGAAGTTTGCGTGGCCGATTTCCCGTAAACCTACACTCGTGACAGACAACAAAGCTGAAACTGAGGGAGTTGACGGATGAACCTTGCGCTTCCTCGCGCGCGTTTGTGTTCCATTTCTGTCGCCAGCCCAACGCTCGGAGCTTTAACTGATGGCAGTGTTTTGTGGAATCGCGTGCCCGTTCGTTTGTGTCGCGCGTCTATGTCCGACAATGGCTCGGATCGCGACATTTTCGTGCGAGCACAGATCTCACTTGGCACTATGCCGCTCACAATCGAGCCGGCCAGAAACGCGTCAATCCATCTCGTGAGGTTGTGTCCATCTCGTCTTAGGGCGCGCACTGACAGAGCAGAGCACCTCTTGCGATCACTGTGAAACACTTTTTTAACTCCGTCAAAGTGTTCGCCAAAAGTGCTGTTGGCCTGTCTATACGGGCCCTGCTCTTAGTTGCCTTCCGGTTTGTGACCGTCCTTTAGAAGCGTCCGTATTCCGGCCTCCTGGATGCGGCATTGGGCCTGAGGAACGATCAAACCATTGTTTCTGTAGGTCAGGCTGTTTCGATCACGTTTTTCGAAATGCATCCTTTCCGGTTTTGACTTCCCTTAGATGCTTCCGTATTCCGGTCTTCTGGATACGTATTATGCCTGGGGAACGATTAACCATTGTTACCTATTTATTGTTCAGGCTGTTTTCGTCTCTTCTTAGGAATCCTTTCAGCTGTGTCCATGTATGTAAGAATCCTTGCGCTTTGTGCGTTGCGGAATGCGGGTGTTTGGACGGGGGAAGGGGCGTTGCGCAGGAGGTCAAGGAAAGGTTAAACTGGAATGGACGATTTGAAACCTTGAGAATTGTTGAAGCCTTCGTGTGTGCCTGGTGTGTATTTTGAATTTTTATGTATGTATTTTTGAATGTGTGTTTTCTGAAATTGTATTTTTTTAGAGCTCAAACTTCTACAACACCTCAAGTGTCCTTTTCTGACTTTGATTTTTTTTAAAAATTCTTCGGACTTGTTGTTTTGGAAAGGTTTGTGCAAAACTTCTACAACACATCAAGTGTTCTTTCTGACTAATTCTTCGGACTTTGTTGTTTTGAAAAGGTTCGTGCAAAACTTCTACAACACGTCAAGTGTCCTTTTCTGACTTTGATTTTTTTTAAAAATTCTTCGGACTTTGTTGTTTTGAAAAGGTTCGTGCAAAACTTCTACAACACGTCAAGCGTCCTTTTCTGACTGATTTTTTTAAAAATTCATCGGACTTTGTTGTTTTGAAAAGGTTTGTGCAAAACTTCTACAACACATCAAGTGTCCTTTCTGACTAATTCTTCGGACTTTTGTTGTTTTGAAAAGGTTTGTGCAAAACTTCTACAACACGTCAAGTGTCCTTTTCTGACTGATTTTTTTAAAAATTCATCGGACTTTGTTGTTTTGAAAAGGTTTGCGCAAAACTTCTACAACACATCAAGTGTCCTTTCTGACATTGATTTTTTTAAGAGCGTGGCCACGGTAGGATCTTCAGCTTACAGCATAACTGTGTCCACAAAAATTATAACTGTATTCTTTCGAAGACTTTCAGGCTCATTTATCCATTTTGAATGTCATATCTGAATTCAGCGTGTGATATAACCCTATAGCGCATCTAAGACTTGGCCGGTAGCTCAATAATCCGCTCAATGCATTATACATATGGCGCGCGCGCATGCGTGCATCAAGCTGCGGTTGGTCTTTGGCCTGGTTTATTTTTATGTTCAATTGTTTATGAAATTTATCCCAATATTATCAATGCACACTATTCACAGCATCACAACACAAAAAATTATTGCGACCAGCCATTGTTAAAACAATCTTGCATGCGGCCAACTTTCGGCTGGGGGTATTAGACTTATTTTAAAAACCAAGCAAGTTAGGGTGCAACCGATCGGTTAATAGTGGCTGCGTGTATGCAGCTGTGGGTTGTTGTAATATACCACCAGATGCGCAATCGTCTGGAGCATTAGTGTGAAACATGACAACCTTGAAAGCCTTTGCAGCTGAACGAGGTAAGGTAAATAACAAGAAATGTACCGAAAAATGACATTCGTGCAAAAATTTTCATATTTTCGATTATAACTTTTTCTTTTGCGGATTGAAATTTAGATCCACCGGGTGATCTAAGTAGCACTTTTTATGTAGATTTTGATGGGATGAGTCGTTTTAGCAAATTGTTTGGGAACAAAATTAAAATGAGCCATTGATGTGCTCCATTTTTGCACCAGCTTGAGCGCATGTGCACGGCTATATCGAAGATGATGTCCGTTGTGGTGAAATGTGTTATATGGCGTTTCAGAGGGAAATACTACCCAAATATATGTGCAAAGTCATTTTAGCCAATTTCCAAGCGCCACAGAATTATGAGACCAAAACTCAAAATTTGTAAAAAAATGCAAAAACATCGACCTGACCACCTATTCGGTTCAATATCTCGAAATAGAAGAAGAAGTGTTGTAGAAGTTTTGCGCAAACCTTTTCAAAACAACAAAGTCCGATGAATTTTTAAAAAAATCAGTCAGAAAAGGACACTTGACGTGTTGTAGAAGTTTTGCACAAACCTTTTCAAAACAACAAAAGTCCGAAGAATTAGTCAGAAAGGACACTTGATGTGTTGTAGAAGTTTTGCACAAACCTTTTCAAAACAACAAAGTCCGATGAATTTTTAAAAAAATCAGTCAGAAAAGGACGCTTGACGTGTTGTAGAAGTTTTGCACGAACCTTTTCAAAACAACAAAGTCCGAAGAATTTTTAAAAAAAATCAAAGTCAGAAAAGGACACTTGACGTGTTGTAGAAGTTTTGCACGAACCTTTTCAAAACAACAAAGTCCGAAGAATTAGTCAGAAAGAACACTTGATGTGTTGTAGAAGTTTTGCACAAACCTTTCCAAAACAACAAGTCCGAAGAATTTTTAAAAAAAATCAAAGTCAGAAAAGGACACTTGAGGTGTTGTAGAAGTTTGAGCTCTAAAAAAATACAATTTCAGAAAACACACATTCAAAAATACATACATAAAAATTCAAAATACACACCAGGCACACACGAAGGCTTCAACAATTCTCAAGGTTTCAAATCGTCCATTCCAGTTTAACCTTTCCTTGACCTCCTGCGCAACGCCCCTTCCCCCGTCCAAACACCCGCATTCCGCAACGCACAAAGCGCAAGGATTCTTACATACATGGACACAGCTGAAAGGATTCCTAAGAAGAGACGAAAACAGCCTGAACAATAAATAGGTAACAATGGTTAATCGTTCCCCAGGCATAATACGTATCCAGAAGACCGGAATACGGAAGCATCTAAGGGAAGTCAAAACCGGAAAGGATGCATTTCGAAAAACGTGATCGAAACAGCCTGACCTACAGAAACAATGGTTTGATCGTTCCTCAGGCCCAATGCCGCATCCAGGAGGCCGGAATACGGACGCTTCTAAAGGACGGTCACAAACCGGAAGGCAACTAAGAGCAGGGCCCGTATAGACAGGCCAACAGCACTTTTGGCGAACACTTTGACGGAGTTAAAAAAGTGTTTCACAGTGATCGCAAGAGGTGCTCTGCTCTGTCAGTGCGCGCCCTAAGACGAGATGGACACAACCTCACGAGATGGATTGACGCGTTTCTGGCCGGCTCGATTGTGAGCGGCATAGTGCCAAGTGAGATCTGTGCTCGCACGAAAATGTCGCGATCCGAGCCATTGTCGGACATAGACGCGCGACACAAACGAACGGGCACGCGATTCCACAAAACACTGCCATCAGTTAAAGCTCCGAGCGTTGGGCTGGCGACAGAAATGGAACACAAACGCGCGCGAGGAAGCGCAAGGTTCATCCGTCAACTCCCTCAGTTTCAGCTTTGTTGTCTGTCACGAGTGTAGGTTTACGGGAAATCGGCCACGCAAACTTCTACAGCTCGTAAAAAACATCCTGTGACAGACAGACCAGGATGGTTGCAATACAGTCGGGTACCTTGCTTTATTGAAGCAGATAGCCGACTGAGCTCTGTCCATAGACGGTTGGACAACTGTTGGTAATGGTAGCTGGAATTCCTCGTTATTTAAAGGGACACATGTTCATGTCCCGAACCCAATCCCGATTCAGAGTTTCAGCTTGTCGGACTCGGTAACTTGCCAGGTTCCGAGTTGCCGACCTCATTGGGTCGCGGCTGCGGGTCACTCTTTGTAGAGCCGTCCGAGCTTGTGTTTCTCAACCATAGTCCCCAACACAAGGGACTATGATCATGCTACTCGCGGCAGTAGCTGTTTTGATACAAGCATATGATTATCAGACCACAAGCATATGAACACCGGCAGGATCAGCCGGGCAACTGTCGATATGGTATCGGCCTAAAGGGCATGCCCCAAGCCCTTGTCTCTAGTCAAAGACCAGTGAAGCAACCATCAAGCGGTCGCCACCTTCATGCAACCACGCACCACAGACTCACAAACCCTTGGTAGTGGAACGTTAGAACGTACATGACCAACCCAATACGTACAATTTGCGATAAACACTCTTGACAGAGCGACGCAAGCGCCTAGCAAATATTATGTAAGCCAGCAGCGTATGCACGCCACTACTGGCTCCGACATGCGGTTGGGCCACGCAGTCTGCCCAGATCCAACAGCAGTGCTTTGCACTGACTCGCACCTTCTCTTCACCCAGTTCTACCTGGCTCGCCTTATCCTTGGCGAACGAAAAC
>JASAMV010002363.1:0-15653 GCA_030248065.1 Rhynchonema sp. JSB1_4 | reverse complement strand
TTTGGTACAGTAGGCCCCCCTCCGAGCCCGGCCTGGTACAGTAAGGACCTACCAGTGTAGTTCCTGGTCCGGCGCGGCGGTTAGTGTACCTACCCCTTTTTTCCGTGCGGCGGTTAGTGTACCTCCCTGGGGGGGAAGGGGGGGGGGAAGACCCAAATTCAGGAAAAAGTCACTTTTTGAGGTAGAAAATTTGACCGATTTTTGGCCCTTTTTGGAAAAAATTCTCCATGAAAAGGGTATTTTGGCGACTTTAGACAACATCGACCTAAAAATCACCCATTTTAGGCCTAAAAATGCCCATTTTAGGCCTAAAAATGCCTATTTTGGGCAAAAATTGAGGCGGTTAGTGTACCTGGCGCGGCGGTTAGTGTACTAGTGTACCTTGGTCGCGGCGGTTAGTGTACCTTAGGGGGGGACCCCCCCTCCCCCCCCCCAGGAACTACACTGGGACCTACCTATTTCAATCCACGGACCTGTTCGGGAGCCAAAATAATGTCAGGATTTGTTCCTTTTGCCAAACAATTGGTGGTTGCCGGCTTTTTTAATGCAATAATATATGTGAATTTTTGTTTAATATATGTAATCCCAAAATAATATATGTCACAATACACATATATTACATATATTTGCACAGCTCTGCCCATCCAGGATCCAGAGTACCTCCAACAAGGGTAGTCAGTGTAGTGGCTGGGGGGATGGGGGGGGATTCCCCCCTAAGGAGTAGGTACCTTGCAACGAGTGGTGTCGTTGGGAAATCAAAAAGTCAGGATACCGGATACCCAAAATCCAAAATTTTCGGATACCGGATACCCAAAATGAAAAATCTCGGATACCAGGGGGGTTGCTCCCCAAAATGAAAAATCTCGGATACCCAGGGGGGTTGTTCAAAAAAGGTCAATTTTTTAGAGGAAAATTAAGCAAAATTGGTGTTGGAAGCGCAAAAAATGGTCATTTTTGGGGTTATGCTTGCGCCAGCAAGCGATTTTGCGCATTTTAGAGGTAAAAATGGGCGATTTTTACGGTTTTCGGAAAAATTTTAGGGTAGGATACCCCTGGACAAAAAGTCAGGATACCGGATACCCCTGGGTGAAAAAATCAAGATACCGGATACCGGATACTAGGGGGGTAACCCCCCCCCTTTCCCCCCCCAACGACACCACTGCTTGCAACCACCCCTTGGGGGGGATGGGGGGAAGGGTAGGTACCTTGCAACCACCCCGCCCGGAGGGTACCTTGCAACCATCAATTTACGGTTTTTATAGGCAAAAAAGGGTGTTTTTCGACCTCAAAACCCCAAAAATCGCGCAAACCTCCATATAATAGGTATTTTAGGCAAATTTTCGGCCAAAATGCAAAAAAGTACCAATTTTTCGGCCAAATTTGCAGTATAATGCATGCAAAAAACACCGTTTTTTCGGACCTCAGGGGTACCTTGCAACCTCCCGGAGGCTGGGTAGGGGGGTACCTTGCAACCATCTGGATCCATCCCCCCCCAAGGGTACCTTGCAACCATTTGCCTGCCACCACACTGAGGGTAGTACTTGGGGGGAGGGGTGGGGGGTCCCCCCACACATAGTAGTGGCTAAGGGGGGTTGGGGGGGTTACCCCTCCCCCTCTGAGTACTTGCCTACCACAAAACCCGAGGGGGGGTTGGGGGGGTTGATTACTTACCTCTTACAATTCCAAATCATACCTCTCACAAGCAATTTTATACCTTTTTAAGGCAAAAATCGGTGTTTTTCGACCTTATTTTCCCAACAATCGCGCACCCACCCATAATACCGTATTGTCGGAAATAGAACCCCCCCATTAATTGACCCCCCCCCATTAATTGAACCCCCCCTAAATGGCTCGAAATCAAAAATAGAACCCCCCCCATTAATTGACCCCCCCCATTAATAGAACCCCACCCCCAACCTTCACCGTACCACAGATTAGTGGTATGATAAGGCTGTGTTGTTGTGTCAAACGTTGTTTAAACTTGCGTACACAACAGAACACAGCTTTTTAAGCATAATTGCAGGTGTTAAAGTTAGAAAATACCGAAAACAAGCCATTTTTAGGGGCATTATTAACAATGATTTTTTTCGTTGGGGGGCCAAATGAAAAATATATCCCACCCAATAATTGACCCCCCCCCATAAATTGAACCCCCCCAAAATGACCCCAGTGAAAAAATAGACCCCCCGGGTTCTATTTCCGACAATACGGTACCTATTTTTAGGCGATTTTCGGCGAAAATTTGGAAAAACTACTATTTTTACCTCAACTTTTGGCCAAAATAGTATAACAAAAACGGTGTTTTTTCGCCTTTTTGGGTGACCAAAATCATACCTCTCACGCTTCCGGTCCCAACCCCGCATCATACTTACCTCCCACACATGGGCCTGCCACTACACTGCCCCCACAAATTCATCTATCTATTGTCAACACATTTTGATTTCATCTATCTATCGTCAACACATTTTGATTTCATCTATCTATCGTCAATACTTTTGGGCTAATCTATCTATCGTCAACAGATTCTGGGAACAATCTATCTATCGTCAACAACAATCGACCCCAAAATTGATATTTTTGACTCAAAATGGCTCAAAATCGGTATTTTTCACCCCAAATAGGCAGTACTATACTTGCGTATTTTTCCGCAAAATATATTTTTGGAAAAAAACCGTTTTTTTTCCGGAAAAAAAACCGTTTTTTTCCAAATATTTTTCCAGTACTTAAGGATACCCATGGTCCAAAAACGCCTATTTTGGATAAAATTTTGTCTGGAAATGGCCTGAAACGGGCTAAAAATGCACCTGGAGATTAAAAAGTGCTCATTTTGAACTGTTTAGCACAGATTTACATTGGTTTTGACAACATCCTTTCGCAACCTTTGAAAATATTTCGGAAATTTTTGGAAAAAAAACGGTTTTTTTTCCAAAAGTTGCCACTTGGAAAAATTTCCGGAAAAATAAAAACGTATTTTTCCGGGCCTCGGAAAAAAAACGGTTTTTTTTCGGTTTTTTTTCCGGAAAAAAAACGGTTTTTTTTCCGGCCCGCAAGTATAGGCAGTACATCTGAGTGCATTTTCATTAATATTTACACATTATTATCTACTTAGTAGACTATACTATACCTTGATTTTTGGGGACCCCCACACCCCCACCGCCACCATCTATCTATCGTCAACAAGTTTGGGTCGACCCCCGCCAGATTTCGGACTTGGGTCATCTATCTATCGTCAACACATTTCGGGTCCCAATCTATCTATCGTCAACACCCTGGCCAATACTACAATGCAGTGTAGTTCCTGGTCCGGCGCGGCGGTTAGTGTACCTACCCCTTTTTTCCGTGCGGTTTTTTCCGTGCGGCGGTTAGTGTACCTCCCTGGGGGGGGGGAGAAGGGGGGAAGACCCAAATTCAGGAAAAGTCACTTTTTGAGGCAGAAAATTTGACCGAATTTTGGCCCTTTCTGGAAAAAATTCTCCATAATAAGGGTATTTTTGCGACTTTTGACAACATCGACCTAAAAATCGCCCATTTTCGGCCTAAAATGCCCATTTTAGGCCTAAAAATGCCTATTTTAGGCAAAAATTGAGGCGGTTAGTGTACCTGGCGCGGCGGTTAGTGTACTAGTGTACCTTGGTCGCGGCGGTTAGTGTACCTTAGGGGGGACCCCGCTCCCCCCCATCCAGGAACTACACTGCTACAATGCCTCCAACACTGTTCACTCACGTCAACACCCGGTGACCAAGTGCTGTATTGGCAAACCTTTTGCCATCGACTTCGCGCTGCTGGCACAATTTCGCATGGGCAACAACCAAATCCATGGCAAACAGTCCGGCACACCATTCACATTCTGAATAGAATGCTGCACCAATAACTCCGCACTCACGAAGAATTTGGGAAGCAACAGCATCGGACGATTTTTGTTGTCCTGGCGCTGGCAACGACATGCTTGTTTGCTTCGTTCTTTTGTACTTGTCGACAGTGTGCTGTGCTCCTTCGACTCGCTTGAACTGAAATATATTCAGCAGGTTGACCGGTTTAGTCAGCCGGGTTTACCTGAACAAAATGAATTTTGAAAATGAACGAAGATAAAATTTTGTTCAATTTTCTTTTTCCAGTTTCCTCGAGACTCCGACGCGGTTTGGACGTATGCTCGCTGAGAGTCCCACGGACCGTGTGAACCGACTGAACCGCGGGTTGATGGAAGACTGATTACTATTGTAATCAGTGCATCCTGCAGAGGCTCTGGGGGGAAGACTGATTATGGATTTGAAAATAAAACGGATTAAACGCGTGCCGGGAAGACTGATTACAAATAAAACGGATTAAACGGATTTTCCGGATTAAACGGATTTTTGCGTGCTGGGGGGAAGACTGATTATGGACTGGAAAATAAAACGGATTAAACGGAATCCAGCTGTAACTTAGTCCAGAACCAATGCTTGGGCTTAGGCTTGAGCTCAGGCTTAGGCTTAGGCTTAGGCTCACGTTTGCGCACATATTTAGGCTTGGGCCTTGACTCAGGCTTAAACTTAGGCTTGGGCCTAGGCTGAATACATGCGTGGCATGCATAGCACTCGTAATCAGTCTTCCCGGGAAACGGCTCTGGAGGGAAGGCTGATTATGCGGATTGGTTGATGGAAGACTGATTACTATTGTAATCAGTGCATCCTGCAGAGGCTCTGGGGGGAAGACTGATTATGGATTTGAAAATAAAACGGATTAAACGGAATCCGCATAATCAGCCTTCCCTCCAGAGCCGTTTCCCGGGAAGACTGATTACGAGTGCTATGCATGCCACGCATGTATTCAGCCTAGGCCCAAGCCTAAGTTTAAGCCTGAGTCAAGGCCCAAGCCTAAATATGTGCGCAAACGTGAGCCTAAGCCTAAGCCTAAGCCTGAGCTCAAGCCTAAGCCCAAGCATTGGTTCTGGACTAAGTTACAGCTGGATTCCGTTTAATCCGTTTTATTTTCCAGTCCATAATCAGTCTTCCCCCCAGCACGCAAAAATCCGTTTAATCCGGAAAATCCGTTTAATCCGTTTTATTTGTAATCAGTCTTCCCGGCACGAGGGTTTGGCTGTGGTTGGTGTGAATAGGGCTGCTTGTCTTCTATCACAATTGGGGCCCGGTGATTGGGTCCCGATCAAATGGGGCCCGCATCAATTGTGACCCGCGTCAATTATGGCCTGGTCAGTTGGGGCCCGGGTGGTATTATACTTGGGGGTCCCCCAACCCCCATCTATTCTATGGTCAACACTTGGGAAAAAATTGACCCCCAAGATTTAGCTATCCATCGTCAACGTCCCAGCAGAATTTCTCATTTTTTTTACCCCTAAACCCACCAAAAACAGTACATTTTCACGAATTAAGACATCAATTTTTGTCGACCCCCAGATTTTTGCCTACATGAGGTTCATCTATCTATCGTCAACACATTCCGTGTCCCAATCTATCTGTCGTCAACACCTTGACCACGTACTGCATTGATTGGGGCTGGGTTAACAGGGTGCGATCAATTGGGGATCCGTCATTTGAGGTCCGGAAAATAGGTTAATTGCACTGAACGAAAAAGTATACAGTCAAGTCATCAATCGTCATAGACGTTCATCAATGGGACAACAGAAATATTATCGCTAGAGCATCGTGTCGTGCCGGGAAGACTCATTATAAATAAAACGGATTAAACGGATTAACCGGATTAAACGGATTTTTGCGTGCTGGGGGGAAGACTCATTATTTCTTTGAAAATGAAACGGATTAAACGGAATCCAGCTGGAACTTGGTCCTGAACCAATGTTTGGGCTCAGGCTTGAGTTCAGGCTTAGGCTTAGGGTTACGCTCACGTTTAGGCATATATGTTGGCTTCAGTCTTGGCTCAGGCTTAAACTTAGGCTTAGGCTTGGGCTGAATACACGCCGGGCACATACAACATGCATAATGAGTCTTCCTGAGAAACGACCCTGGGGGGAAAACTCATTACGGGGATTTCGTTTAATCCGTTTTATTTTCAAAGAAATAATGAGTCTTCCCGCCAGAGCCTCTGCAGGATAAACTGATTACAATAGTAATGAGTCTTCCATCAACCCATCGTGTGCATTCTTTCGTGTGCATCGAGTTTGCATATAGTTTTTTAAGGGTCACGCACCTCCTGTGCAGTGTGTGGGGCTTGCAAAGCAAAACGTACAATGTGCACTTTATTTTACTTTTGTTGGGGAAGCTGACCAATATGGTTATAACGAATAGAATTTGCATGGGTTTTGCATGCTTTAAAGGGTGTGTCTAACGTCTCTTAACCCCATGTTTTATTGGGTGCAATCGAAAGATGACCTCGACAGGCCGCCGTGTGCAAAAAACCGCGTCTTCTAGCTCGCTAAATCGCGAAATATTGAGGGTTACTTTTCGAATTAAATCAATTTCCGGACACAAAACTCCAGGCGCTTTTGAGTGCGCGCTACTCACGTTTGGCGTTTTTCTGCTGAAACATTGCATGTTTAAGCGCGGCTCAGCCGCCTATACAATGCACGTAGACGCTCAACACACACCGCTCTGGCTGCTGGCTTGACGGTGGACACAATGAATGTTTCATTTAACACATAGAAGCTGGTTTGTGTGTGTTTCGCTTCGTAGCTCTTTTCCGTCTGCTCAGTCTGAATTTTGTGTCCGGAAATTGATTTTATTCGAAAAGTAACCCTCAAGATTTCGCGATTTAGCGAGTTAGAAGATGCGGTTTTTTCCACACGGCGGCCTTTCGGGGGCATCTTTCAATTCCACCCAACAAAACATGGGGTTAGGAGACGTTAGACACACCCTTTAAGGGACATGTAAAGATGATAATCATATCCTATATCTACACTATAACAATAGCTTAAGTATTGCCATTTTCAGGACACGACGAAATGTATCGCCATGACGAACATATTCAATACAACGATTGGTGACTGTTCCTGTACGTTGCTGGTAATCCTGCATGATAAAAACTCGAACTCAATCATTTATGGCTTTGAACTTTAAATGGCGCATGGAAGGCATCAGGTTTTTGGGGCTCGCCCTGGCTGTCCGTCTAACTGACGAGACCCAGGCAGCCGCGGTATTAGACCTTGGGTCGAAACCGCAACCCCACCACGCGTCATACGCACCCCGAGCCCTCAAAGCACACCCGCATATATAACAAGGAGAACTTTAAACTGAAAAAAATATAGGGCGTATTTTGGGTTTGGGAAGATTGTCAGAATGGAATCTTCGTGAACTGTGATCACGAAGAAGCACTGTTGAGCTTTCGGTGATCGTTTAGGTGTGTCACGTGGCCATGCTGTGCCTGACAATGACTTCCACTGTCGATGGATTGGAAAGCAAGACAAAACAGGCACACAAAAAGCGCACGTTCTTGTCTTGTTTCCAACCAGGCCAGGCATGTGCACATGGTACATAATACAACCTACTGTAAGTTGGCCAATGTTTATTTTCGTGTGGACTCATTGCATTCGCATATACGCATGTACCGTGTAAGGCAACCAACAATTCAATTGAATGTCTGTCGAGCCTCTGAGAAATTCTGTACATCCGGTAACCCAACACCCAATATGTTGGCATAGTGGCCCTCCTTTGCTGCATCACCGAACACCCGGATCCGACCAAACCAATGTATAGATATCGTGTGTGTTATGTTGTGTTGGACAAGTTTCCGTGTCAGTTTTTGTGCAGAAGTCAATTGACCATTCTGTCTGACCGATGACAATCTGGTGCGTCATCTGTCTGCATAAGCTCAATGAGTTTGGCACCACTGGATGGAGTTTAAATACATTGAGTGACGGCAAGCAGCTTTTAGTCCAACACCAAATTTGCCTGTCTCGAGGTTGCGACAAGTTGGAGTATCCGTCCGCCCGCCTCCAGCTGCGCGCAAGAGCACTGACTGACGGTTGGAGGGTCTTGGTTGCCAAAAAATCAATTACTTCAATGTTCTTACCCACTCTTTCGTGTGGCCCAGTCTGTCGTCCCTGCATGTGCGTGCATAGCTGGTCTGTCTACTGCTGGTGCCAACCAAAACTGGTTACACAAGCACACACGAAGTACAGTAGCTGCCTACCAAGCGCTCGTTTTAGCTGCACCACTTGGCAACACACAAACGCGGAACAAATATGGTATGTACAGTATGTCCTACATATAGGTAGTCATAGTCACACACTTAAGCAAACCCGACCATCTCTGCACCTGACTGATAGAGAGCCCCTAAATCATCTGACAGTTTTGCAAAAATGCATACCGTCACGTCATAAACAGCGCCGACACTTTGTACCCTGTTCGCTGATTGATTTCTTGAGCGGACAGGATTCCAAAATCATTTTGTGCATATTGTTTCGCTCTCATGCTCCCTTTGGCTCTTAGCAACCATGGGCAGGCACGCGTGCTTGAACCGGTTGGAACCCATTTAGAAACGTCCGGTTTTCGTGAACGCAGCTGCGTTCTCAGGCTGAAGTTACCGAATACCATCTCGTAACTTACCATTCAAAATTGTTGCTGATTTTGGCTCACTCATTTGCTAATGATACTCCTCATCAAACACTCAAACGTGATCACGGGCCACAACCAGCCCAGGAGCCCCCATAACAATAAAATACGGCAGTCAAGCATACAAGAGCGCAATCGAATTATCTGCTGGAATAACACAGGAATACCTCTGTGCCGGGCCGACGCGTGCAAAATAATATGTAGACCACTGTCGGCCTGCCTCGTCGCAATGTTTATCAATTGTCACCAAGGATTCACTGACTCATGCATAACTCGCATCATAGTGGTTCGATTGTCATATGGCTTGGATATCGGAGGGCCACAAACCATATGTCCGCCCATATGTGTAGGTGTACATGCGTACGTGTCAGCGCATACCTGGAGCACGATGATGAAGTTTGATCTAAAATTTGACCAGGAACTTCCATTCCCGTTTTGGATGACTGGCAGGCATTTTGAGTCGGATTATAGTTTCCACTTTAGTTCGTCGTTGTGATTGGATGTCTTCTCGCTGCTGCGCGCAGCCATCAAAGCTTACTGTTTTCAAGGCATGATAATTGAAGTCACACTCTTGGGCTTATTTTAATGTCGTCGACACAATCAAAAAGCAAAGCTGGCGGTTGTACCACAGCGACCTCCCCTCCCGAGCGCATAATTTCTCGCTCATTACGTTTCGACGCTCGCGGCCGTTCACACGCTACAACGGAGCTGTCTGACCGACCTATAGTCCTTCGCACGTTTGCCATGCGTTGTAGGACGGGCCACGCGGTCAATCTGCGTTTCGACCATGTACATACGTCGACACAGTAGAATTAGCCAGCTAGCGCCAGTTTTTCACCCACCAACAAATCGCACTTGAAGAGGTCCTCTCTCTCTCTGCGTCTCGCTTTCTCTTTCGATCTAGCATGAGCTCACTACCACTATGTGGCTTCCGTTCGCTTATTAGCTGGTGCTAAGCGGATGAGTGTTCCAAAACTAGCGTTTTAGTAGCCGTCCCGCGGCACCACGTCCCCACGCACTGAACTGGTCTCTATTTTCGCAACAACGCTATGCTTTAACTGACTGAATAGCTTGGTTATTGGGTTCCCGGTAATACAAAACATTTCGTTTGAGCTTTCGTTCGAAACCTTTCGTGCCGGTCTGGCAGCACCAGTAGCAAAGCAGCCAACTGCTGAAACAATAATGCAAGTGGAGTATTTGCATGAATATATAATGCACATGTGCACAACCGCATTGGTCTATATGCTGAACGACACAACCGCGAACCTCGCTTCGTTTGTTCCGACTTTTTGGTCGCATAAAGGGCATGTGCGTTTTTCGATCGTTTTTAGCTTGTTTTTTGTCCCTCTTAAAACATAAAGGAACCAACCCTCAAGCTCGATGGACAACCACAAAGTACGCAGCATTTTTTAAATATTATCTGTTCAAGTCTCCAAACTCAAAGAGCACTTTCTGTTTTTTTAGTTCGAACAGTTCTTGGGATCTCAAACTGATGGTCAAAATATTTGCGCATACAGGTCTCGAGTGCTGATCAATGCGAACAATAATGTATGATGCACTCATTTGTTATACCCATGGCTGGTGCTTCTCGTTCTTATCTCAAAGAGCCCTCTCTTTTCCCATGCCTTGCCTGTCATAGCGTTTGGTGATAAACCAATAAAATATGGCCCGCATCGTCTGCCCAAGGCGCCGACCAGTAAAAATATAAGAAACTTGTTTTCCAGGAGAACGGTACTGTATATTCAGTGAGGCGGAACGTTATTCACAAAAAAGGTTGTGTAGGCTTTAACTTCAGCATGTGCTTCTGAGCATACGCCGTTTTGGAGCCGCTTTGTTCATTGTTTTTCCGAAGCCGCAGCAACGTTTCCAATTACAATCCGTTTTCTTTGGCCTCACCTACATACACATGCTATAAGTTTTCTTAAACCTTCCATATTCCATCCAAAGCCTATAGGAGTGGTGCGTAGCTGTGTTTGAATGAAACAAGTCGTTTGGCAACCAACTCATTCCAACCCAGCATCAGTGCATCCTCGTGGTATCACCCTCATTTATCTTCGACGGTAGTGTGTGTGTGGGGTCTGTGGGGGTGGTGGGGTTGGGGGGTTGGTTGTGTGTTGTGGGTGTGGTGTATTGAGACTCCACTTGCATTATTGTTTCAGCAGTTGGCTGGCTTTGCTACTGGTGCTGCATGCATACCGGCACGAAAGGTTTCGAACGAAAGCTCAAACGAAATGTTTTGTATTACCGGGAACCCAATAACCAAAGCTATTCAGTCAGTTAAAGCATAGCGTTGTTGCGAAAATAGAGACCAGTTCAGTGCGTGGGGACGTGGTGCCGCGGGACGGCTACTAAAACGCTAGTTTTGGAACACTTATCCGCTTAGCACCAGCTAATAAGCGAACGGAAGCCACATAGTGGTAGTGAGCTCATGCTAGATCGAAAGAGAAAGCGAGACGCAGAGAGAGAGAGGACCTCTTCAAGTGCGATTTGTTGGTGGGTGAAAAACTGGCGCTAGCTGGCTAATTCTACTGTGTCGACGTATGTACATGGTCGAAACGCAGATTGACCGCGTGGCCCGTCCTACAACGCATGGCAAACGTGCGAAGGACTATAGGTCGGTCAGACAGCTCCGTTGTAGCGTGTGAACGGCCGCGAGCGTCGAAACGTAATGAGCGAGAAATTATGCGCTCGGGAGGGGAGGTCGCTGTGGTACAACCGCCAGCTTTGCTTTTTGATTGTGTCGACGACATTAAAATAAGCCCAAGAGTGTGACTTCAATTATCATGCCTTGAAAACAGTAAGCTTTGATGGCTGCGCGCAGCAGCGAGAAGACATCCAATCACAACGACGAACTAAAGTGGAAACTATAATCCGACTCAAAATGCCTGCCAGTCATCCAAAACGGGAATGGAAGTTCCTGGTCAAATTTTAGATCAAACTTCATCATCGTGCTCCAGGTATGCGCTGACACGTACGCATGTACACCTACACATATGGGCGGACATATGGTTTGTGGCCCTCCGATATCGAAGCCATATGACAATCGAACCACTATGATGCGAGTTATGCTTGAGTATGTTAATCCTTGGGGACAATGGATAAACATTGCGACGAAGCAGGCCGACAGTGGTCTACATATTATTTTGGACGCGTCGGCCCGGCACAGAGGTATTCCTGTGTTATTCCAGCAGATAATTCGATTGCGCTCTTGTATGCTTGACTGCCGTATTTTATTGTTATGGGGGCTTGGCTGGTTGTGGCCCGTGATCACGTTTGAGTGTTTGATGAGGAGTATCATTAGCAAATGAGTGAGCCAAAATCAGCAACAATTTTGAATGGTAAGTTACGAGATGGTATTCGGTAACTTCAGCCTGAGAACGCAGCTGCGTTCACGAAAACCGGACGTTTCTAAATGGGTTCCAACCGGTTCAAGCACGCGTGCCTGCCCATGGTTGCTAAGAGCCAAAGGGAGCATGAGAGCGAAACAATATGCACAAAATGATTTTGGAATCCTGTCCGCTCAAGAAATCAATCAGCGAACAGGGTACAAAGTGTCGGCGCTGTTTATGACGTGACGGTATGCATTTTTGCAAAACTGTCAGATGATTTAGGGGCTCTCTATCAGTCAGGTGCAGAGATGGTCGGGTTTGCTTAAGTGTGTGACTATGACTACCTATATGTAGGACATACTGTACATACCATATTTGTTCCGCGTTTGTGTGTTGCCAAGTGGTGCAGCTAAAACGAGCGCTTGGTAGGCAGCTACTGTACTTCGTGTGTGCTTGTGTAACCAGTTTTGGTTGGCACCAGCAGTAGACAGACCAGCTATGCACGCACATGCAGGGACGACAGACTGGGCCACACGAAAGAGTGGGTAAGAACATTGAAGTATTGATTTTTTGGCAACCAAGACCCTCCAACCGTCAGTCAGTGCTCTTGCGCGCAGCTGGAGGCGGGCGGACGGATACTCCAACTTGTCGCAACCTCGAGACAGGCAAATTTGGTGTTGGACTAAAAGCTGCTTGCCGTCACTCCATGTATTTAAACTCCATCCAGTGGTGCCAAACTTATTGAGCTTATGCAGACAGTTGACGCACCAGATTGTCATCGGTCAGACAGAATGGTCAATTGACTTCTGCACAAAAACTGACACGGAAACTTGTCCAACACAACATAACACACACGATATCTATACATTGGTTTGGTCGGATCCGGGTGTTCGGTGATGCAGCAAAGGAGGGCCACTATGCCAACATATTGGGTGTTGGGTTACCGGATGTACAGAATTTCTCAGAGGCTCGACAGACATTCAATTAATTTGTTGGTTGCCTTACACGGTACATGCGTATGTGGAATGCAATGAGTCCACACGAAAATAAACATTGGCCAACTTACAGTAGGTTGTATTATGTACCATGTGCACATGCCTGGCCTGGTTTGAAACAAGAAAAGAACGTTCGCTTTTTATGTGCCTGTTTTTTCTAGCTTTACAATCCATCGACAGTGGATGTCATTGTCAGGAACAGCATGGCCTCGTGACACGGCTAAACGCTCACCGAAAAGCTCAACAGTGCTTCTTCGTGATCACAGTTCACGAAGATTCCATTCTGACAATCTTACCAAAATACGCCGTATATTTTTTTCAGTTTAAAGTTCTCCTCGTTATATATGCGGGTGTGCTTTGAGGGTTGGTGCGCACTACGTGCGCGGCGGGGTTGCGGTTTCGACCCAAGGTCTAATACTGGCGGCTGCCGGGGTCTCGTCAGTTAGACGGACAGCCAGGGCGAAGCCCCAAAAACCTGATGCCTTCCATGCGCCATTGTGAGTTCAAAGCCATAAATGATTGAGTTCGAGTTTTTATCATGCAAGGTAACCCTACCAGCAACGTACAGGAACAGTCACCAATCGTTGTATTGAATATGTTCGTCATGGCGATACATTTCGTCGCGTCCTGAACAAGGAAAATACTTAAGCTATTGTTATAGTGTACAGATAGGATTAGATTATCATCTTTACATGTCCCTTAAAGGGTGTGTCTAACGTCTCCTAACCCCATGTTTTGTTGGGTGGAATTGAACGATGCCCCCGAAAGGCCGCCGTGTGGAAAAAACCGCATCTTCTAACTAGCTAAATCGCGAAATATTTCGGGGTTACTTTTCGAATAAAATCAATTTCCGGACACAAAATTCAGACTGAGCAGACGGAAAAGAGCTACGAAGCGAAACACACACAAACCAGCTTCTATGTGTTAAATGAAACATTCATTGTGTCCACCGTCAAGCCAGCAGCCAGAGCGGTGTGTGTTGAGCGTCTACGTGCATTGTATAGGCGGCTGAGCCGCGCTTAAACATGCAATGTTTCAGCAGAAAAACGCCAAACGTGAGTAGCGCGCACTCAAAAGCGCCTGGAGTTTTGTGTCCGGAAATTGATTTAATTCGAAAAGTAACCCTCAATATTTAGCGATTTAGCGAGCTAAGAAGACGCGGTTTTTTGCACACGGCGGCCTGTCGAGGTCATCTTTCGATTGCACCAAATAAACATGGGTTTAAAGAGACGTTAGACACACCCTTTAAAGCATGCAAAAAAAGTACAAATTCTATTCGTTATAACCATATTGGTCGGCTTCCCCAACAAAAAGTAAAATAAAGTGCCGCATTGTACGTTTTGCTTTGCAGAGCCCCACACACTGCACAGGAGGTGCGTGACCCTTAAAGAGACTATATGCAAACTCGATGCACACGAAAGAATGCACACGATGGGTTGATGGAAGACTCATTATTATTGTAATCAGTTTATCCTGCAGAGGCTCTGGCGGGAAGACTATCATATTTTCTTTGAAAATAAAACGGATTAAACAAAATACCCGTAATGAGTTTTCCCCCAGGGTCGTTTCTCAGGAAGACTCATTATGCATGTTGTATGTGCCCGGCGTGTATTCAGCCCAAGCCTAAGCCTAAGTTTAAGCCTGAGCCAAGACTGAAGCCAACATATATGCCTAAACGTGAGCGTAACCCTAAGCCTAAGCCTGAACTCAAGCCTGAGCCCAAACATTGGTTCAGGACCAAGTTCCAGCTGGATTCCGTTTAATCCGTTTCATTTTCAAAGAAATAATGAGTCTTCCCCCAGCACGCAAAAATCCGTTTAATCCGGTTAATCCGTTTAATCCGTTTTATTTATAATGAGTCTTCCCGGCACGACACGATGCTCTAGCGATAATATTTCTGTTGTCCCATTGATGAACGTCTATGACGATTGATGACTTGACTGTATACTTTTCCGTTCAGTGCAATTAACCTATTTTCCGGACCTCAAATGACGGATCCCCAATTGATCGCACCCTGTTAACCCAGCCCCAATCAATGCAGTACGTGGTCAAGGTGTTGACGACAGATAAATTAGGGACACGGAATGTGTTGACGATAGATAGATGAACCTCATGTAGGCAAAAATCTGGGGGTCGACAAAAATTGATATTAATTCGTGAAAATGTACTGTTTTTGGTGGGTTTAGGGGTAAAAAAAATGAGAGATTACTGGACGTTGACGATGGATAGCTAAATCTTGGGGGTCAATTTTTCCCAAGTGTTGACCATGAGATGATGGGGGTTGGGGGACCCCCAAGTATAATACTACCCGGGCCCCAACTGACCAGGCCATAATTGACGCGGGTCACAATTGATGCGGGCCCCATTTGATCGGGACCCAATCACCGGGCCCCAATTGTGATAGAAGACAAGCAGCCCTATTCGCACCAACCACAACCAAACCTCAGCCGTGCCGGGAAGACTGATTACAAATAAAACGGATTAAACGGATTTTCCGGATTAAACGGATTTTTGCGTGCTGGGGGGAAGACTGATTATGGACTGGAAAATAAAACGGATTAAACGGAATCCAGCTGTAACTTAGTCCAGAACCAATGCTTGGGCTTAGGCTTGAGCTCAGGCTTAGGCTTAGGCTTAGGCTCACGTTTGCGCACATATTTAGGCTTGGGCCTTGACTCAGGCTTAAACTTAGGCTTGGGCCTAGGCTGAATACATGCGTGACATGCATAGCACTCGTAATCAGTCTTCCCGGGAAACGGCTCTGGAGGGAAGGCTGATTATGCGGATTGGTTGATGAGCAGCAGCGAACTTGAACGAGCACCACA
>JASAMV010002362.1:0-63560 GCA_030248065.1 Rhynchonema sp. JSB1_4 | reverse complement strand
TGCTGTTAGATTTTGGGCAGAGCAAACGTACGTCTTCCGACATGATTTCTGGTCTGAAAAAGTTGAAAATAAAATTGACGGCAATGAAAAATGACGTTGAAAAATTCATCAAGCAACGAAATGTCAAATTATCCAATGGTGACAGCAAAGTTATTCGGTGAATGTTTCACTGGCAGTTATCGTGTGCGAAAATTGAAAATGACATTGCAGTGCGACCCAAACGTGAATACGTGCTCGGGTGCCTTGGAGCGGAGGAGCGTTTTTGCTTGAATTGAAAGAGAAAATCGTTTTCTTTCCTTTCACCCACAGGTTTTTGAAAAACCAACCAATCAACCGAAAACTGCAAAACAAAACTCTTTCAGTCGTATATTTTTGTCATCAGTTCATCAAAAAATGGCCGCGACGAGCAGGAAACGTAAGGTAATCCAACCGACGGCTGAAGACCTCAGTAACATCGATTTTGAGACTTCAGAAGATGTCCAGGTTTGATTTTTTTATTCAGCTCAGAAATACCGTAAAAACCTAAATACAAGGCAGTGTGGTCTCCCCTCGAGTACGTCTGTTCCCCCTCCATGGTACGTCTGCCCCCGAGGTCGCAGTCGGGCCGGGTTTGGGCGGCCCGGGCCCGAGCCCCCCAATCTCCGGCCCGGCCCCGACCTCTGGGGCCGGTGGCCGGTGTGCCCGGCCCGGCCGGCCCGGAACCCCAACTCTCCGGTCCGGCCGGCCCAATTGTTTTGAGAAGTGAAAAATGGGGTGGCGTTCTAATAAGGCATATTCATTTACTTAGGGCCTTTCAGGTGGCGTCAGTGTAGTTCCTGGTCCGGAGGGGGAACAGGCGGTACCCCCCTTTTTTCGGAGGGGGAACAGACGTACCCACCTGGGGGGGAAGGGGGGACGGACCCGGAAGCAGTGTAGTTCCTGGGGGGGAGGGGGGTCCCCCCTAAGGTACACTAACCGCCGCGACCAAGGTACACTAGTACACTAACCGCCGCGCCAGGTACACTGACCGCCTCAATTTTTGCCTAAAATAAGCAATTTTAGGCCTAAAATGGGCATTTTTAGGCCTAAAATGGGTAATTTTTAGGTCAATGTTGTCAAAAGTCGCCAAAATACCCTTTTTATGGAGAACTTTTTCCAAAAAGGGCAAAAAATCGGTCAAATTTTCTACCTCAAAAAGTGACTTTTTCCTGAATTTGGGTCTTCCCCCCCCCCGTCCCCCCAGGGAGGTACACTAACCGCCGCACGGAAAAAAGGGGTAGGTACACTAACCGCCGCGCCGGACCAGGAACTACACTGCCCGGAAGAGGACCCAAACTTTGAGAAAAGTCATTTTTTGAGGTCGAAAATTTGGCTCGTTTTTGCCCCTTTTTGGAAAAAAATCTCAATAAAAAGGGTATTTTGGCGATTTTTGACAACATTGACCTAAAAATCACTCATTTTATGCCTAAAAATGCCTATTTTAGGCCAAAATTTGCCTATTTTAGGTAAAAATTGGGGGAGCAGACGTACCCGGAGGGCAGTGTAGTGGCAGGCCCATGTGTGGGAGGTAAGTATGATGCGGGGTTGGGACCGGAAGCGTGAGAGGTATGATTTTGGTCACCCAAAAAGGCGAAAAAACACCGTTTTTGTGATACAATTTTGGCCAAAAATTGAGGTAAAAATAGTACTTTTTCCAAATATTCGCCGAAAATCGCCTAAAAATAGGTATTATGGGTGGGTTTGCGCGCGGAGCGCGCGATTTTTGGGAAAATAAGGTCGAAAAACACCGATTTTTGTCTTAAAAAGGTATAAAATTGCTTGTGAGAGGTATGATTTGGAGTTGTGAGAGGTAAGTACTCAACCCCCCCCAACCCCCCCCTCGGGTTTTGTGGTAGGTAAGTACTGAGAGGGGGGGTAACCCCCCCCCAACCCCCCCCCCAGCCACTACTAGGCCGGAGGGGGAACAGTGGGGCAGGCGTACCCTGGAGGGGGAACAGACGTACCCGACCCGAGGGGGGGACCCCCCTCCCCCCCAGGAACTACACTGGGTGGCGTGCTATTACTGCTGTCTACTGGGGGGTTCTATTACCGTAAAACCTAAAATACAAGGGGGCTGTATTTTTTTCACTGACCCCTTTTAGGGGGCTGTATTTTTGGGGGGCTCTATTTTTTCACTGCCCAAAATCTCAAAAAATGTTCCAAAAATACCTCTAAAATGGAGTTCTGTCAGGGTGTTACTGGTCATTATTGAGTGTTTTTGGGTGCAGATCTTCCATAAAAGGCTTTACGTCATAGGTTTTTTAGACACTTTTTAGGTGCAATTTGCACCTAAAATTTCAGAATTGCACCTGAAAACTGGAGGTTAGGTGCAACTTGCACCTAGATTTTTCATACTTTGTTCATAAAACAAAATTCTAGGTGCAAGTTGCACCTTGAAAAATTTGACATATTAGGTGCAAGTTGCACCCAGTCAATTTTGAAAAAAAACTATGCTTTACGTCATCATATACTCAACCACAAACGTTGTACATAAGGTGTCTTGTACAAGAACTTGACTTTACGACCCCCAAGCGGGGAATTCCAAGTTGGGGGGGGGGGGGCTCTATTTTTCACTAACCCCTTTTAGGGGGGCTGTATTTTTGGGTGGGCTCTATTTTGGGGGCTCTATTTTAGGGAATACGGTATTGGTGGGGGCAGTTTAGTTCCTGGGGCCAGTGCTGTGGCTGGGGGGGGGGAGGGGGTCCCCCAATGGTACCCTACCCGCCCCGCCCTGGTACACTACCCCCCTACCCGCCCCGCCCTGGTACCCTACCCCCCTAGCCCTACCCGCCCCGCTCTGGTACCCTACCCGCGCCGATTTTTGCCCTCAAAATGCCCAAAATTTTTCGGTCAAAACAAAAATGACCAAATTTCGACCGAAAACCCTTAAAAGTGCAAAAAATCGCGCGCTACGCTTTATAGCATATAAAAATAGAGCCCCCAAAATCGAGCCCACCCAAAAATACAGCCCCCCTAAAAGGGGTTAGTGAAAAATAGAGCCCCCCCCCCCAACTTGGAATTCCCCGCTTGGGGGTCGTAAAGTCAAGTTCTTGTACAAGACACCTTATGTACAACGTTTGTGGTTGAGTATATGATGACGTAAAGCATAGTTTTTTTTCAAAATTGACTGGGTGCAACTTGCACCTAATATGTCAAATTTTTCAAGGTGCAACTTGCACCTAGAATTTTGTTTTATGAACAAAGTATGAAAAATCTAGGTGCAAGTTGCACCTAACCTCCAGTTTTCAGGTGCAATTCTGAAATTTTAGGTGCAAATTGCACCTAAAAAGTGTCTAAAAAACCTATGACGTAAAGCCTTTTATGGAAGATCTGCACCCAAAAACACTCAATAATGACCAGTAACACCCTGACAGAACTCCATTTTAGAGGTATTTTTGGAACATTTTTTGAGATTTTGGGCAGTGAAAAAATAGAGCCCCCCAAAAATACAGCCCCCTAAAAGGGGTCAGTGAAAAAATACAGCCCCCTTGTATTTTAGGTTTTACGGTAATAGAACCCCCCAGTAGACAGCAGTAATAGAACGCCACCCAGTGTAGTTCCTGGGGGGGGCAGGGGGGGTGGTACACCCTCGGGTACGTCTGTTCCCCCTCCATGGTACGCCTGCCCCACTGTTCCCCATCCGGCATAGTAGTGGCTGGGGGGGGGGGGGGGTTGGGGGGGGGGGTTACCCCCCATCTCAGTATTTACCTACCACAAAACCCGAGGGGGGGGTTGGGGGGGGTTGAGTACTTACCTCTCACAACTCCAAATCATACCTCTCACAAGCAATTTTATACCTTTTTAAGACAAAAATCGGTGTTTTTCGACCTTATTTTCCCAAAAATCGCGCGCTCCGCGCGCAAACCCACCCATAATACCTATTTTTAGGCGATTTTCGGCGAATATTTGGAAAAAGTACTATTTTTACCTCAATTTTTGGCCAAAATTGTATCACAAAAACGGTGTTTTTTCGCCTTTTTGGGTGACCAAAATCATACCTCTCACGCTTCCGGTCCCAACCCCGCATCATACTTACCTCCCACACATGGGCCTGCCACTACACTGCCCTCCGGGTACGTCTGCTCCCCCAATTTTTACCTAAAATAGGCAAATTTTGGCCTAAAATAGGCATTTTTAGGCATAAAATGAGTGATTTTTAGGTCAATGTTGTCAAAAATCGCCAAAATACCCTTTTTATTGAGATTTTTTTCCAAAAAGGGGCAAAAACGAGCCAAATTTTCGACCTCAAAAAATGACTTTTCTCAAAGTTTGGGTCCTCTTCCGGGCAGTGTAGTTCCTGGTCCGGCGCGGCGGTTAGTGTACCTACCCCTTTTTTCCGTGCGGCGGTTAGTGTACCTCCCTGGGGGGAAGGGGGGGGGGAAGACCCAAATTCAGGAAAAAGTCACTTTTTGAGGTAGAAAATTTGACCGATTTTTTGCCCTTTTTGGAAAAAGTTCTCCATAAAAAGGGTATTTTGGCGACTTTTGACAACATTGACCTAAAAATTACCCATTTTAGGCCTAAAAATGCCCATTTTAGGCCTAAAATTGCTTATTTTAGGCAAAAATTGAGGCGGTCAGTGTACCTGGCGCGGCGGTTAGTGTACTAGTGTACCTTGGTCGCGGCGGTTAGTGTACCTTAGGGGGGACCCCCCTCCCCCCAGGAACTACACTGCTTCCGGGTCCGTCCCCCCTTCCCCCCCAGGTGGGTACGTCTGTTCCCCCTCCGAAAAAAGGGGGGTACCGCCTGTTCCCCCTCCGGACCAGGAACTACACTGACGCCACCTGAAAGGCCCTAAGTAAATGAATATGCCTTATTAGAACGCCACCCCATTTTTCACTTCTCAAAACAATTGGGCCGGCCGGACCGGAGATTTGGGGTTCCGGGCCGGCCGGGCCGGGCACACCGGCCACCGGCCCCAGAGGTCGGGCCGGGCCGGAGATTTGGGGGCTCGGGCCGGGCCGCCCAAACCCGGCCCGACTGCGACCTCGGGGGCAGGCGTACCATGGAGGGGGAACAGACGCACTCGAGGGGGAGGGGGACCACACTGCCTTGTATTTAGGTTTTTACGGTATTTCTGAGCTGAATAAAAAAATCAAACCTGGACATCTTCTGAAGTCTCAAAATCGATGTTACTGAGGTCTTCAGCCGTCGGTTGGATTACCTTACGTTTCCTGCTCGTCGCGGCCATTTTTTGATGAACTGATGACAAAAATATACGACTGAAAGAGTTTTGTTTTGCAGTTTTCGGTTGATTGGTTGGTTTTTCAAAAACCTGTGGGTGAAAGGAAAGAAAACGATTTTCTCTTTCAATTCAAGCAAAACGCTCCTCCGCTCCAAGGCACCCAAGCACGTATTCACGTTTGGGTCGCACTGCAATGTCATTTTCAATTTTCGCACACGATAACTGCCAGTGAAACATTCACCGAATAACTTTGCTGTCACCATTGGATAATTTGACATTTCGTTGCTTGATGAATTTTTCAACGTCATTTTTCATTGTCAATTTTATTTTCAACTTTTTCAGACCAGAAATCATGTCGGAAGACGTACGTTTGCGATTGGCCGAATACCGTGCACGCGCCAAGGCGATTTACGAGGAAAATACAGCTGCGGTTAGATTTTGGGCAGAGCATTCTTTTCTTTTTGTTTTTGTAATTTCGCGAATCAAATATTAGTCCGGGTCATCTTCAGGTCAAGAATGAAGTGCCTGGCGATCACTCATCAGCTCCGTCATCCTCATGGACTCCAAAACTTATCAGCAATATATCTTCCAAAGTCGCCCATTTCTGTGATAAACACCCCCGACTAACGTTGATTGCTCAATTGATTTGCGGGTTCCTGGTCATATTCTCATCCTATCTGTTCGACTTGATCCCATTCGCTCTGCTGCTATTCGCCTTCTACGCGCTCTGGCGTTGGGGCCTGCGATCTGAGCCAAAATCGAAAAGCGAACCTTCGGCGTACTCGGTATTCAATCCGAACTGTGAACGTATCACGGGCACTTTCACCGCCGAACAATTTGAGCAGAATTTGCGACGCGGTGGTGGGTTGGCTTGATTGGCTGTCTTTCGTTTTTTTTGTTTGTTGCCTGATTATTTCATGCGGTTATCCCATCTCAACACGGCTGGGCTGCTTTTTGTGTATATGTATTGGATAAAACAAAAGATTGCGTCCTCTTTATAGCACAATAGTAATTTCAAATTTACTCACTGGAAATCACATCGAGGCAGATTGCAAGTATGAATACAAGATGAACTACGTATAGGAGCGTCACAATAACCAAACAACGTGGTGCAAATGTCAACAAAGCTGCAAAGTGAAGGAAGTTATCTTAGCAAACCCTGTAAGAGCAGTCAAGCACTGAAAAAATGGTGGAAAAGTTCATTCATTACAATACAAAAGCAAAAACAGGAACAAAAAGCTCGTGAAACATTCATTTCCACTTGCTGCTCATCGTCAGAGTCGCACAATCGCGATCCCAATCCGGCCAGAATTGCTTCTTGATGCGATCGACGTACTGGACCAGGTTGGGCAAGTCGTCCTGCAAGAGGTTGTCAACCATCAATGACTGTTTGCTGGTTTGGACTGCATGCTCTCGCTGGCATGATTGGTGCGTCTCTGCGGCGGGCCGCGTGGTGCTTTCGAAATATGTCATAGATTTTCAGCAGGTCGATGCAGACTATGACAGTGTCACCTTCCCACCAAAGACATCTTAGTTTTGCGCATTGCAAAGTGCCAAGGTGGTTGTATACTGATCAAACTGATGTATTATCCACATCACTGATCAAGCCCTTTCCCCGTTCCCGTATAATGTTGCAGCCTTACCCTCATGTACTGCTTGCACGGATGGTCAATGGCCGAGTTTGTCACCTGAGCCAGCGCTCCGAAACACGTCGCGTCCAACTGCAAAAGATCGCAATGTGTCATATACGGGGATCGCGATCACATACATAAATCTAAATGCTTTGTTGTTGGAATATGCTTGCGACGACCGCAAATGAAGGAAATGTAACATAAGGATGGATTTGGCCCAGTCAACCGTCGTCCCCCTGCTAACCGTCGACACTTGATCTCCGAGCATGAACTTTTTCTTGCCGAGAAACTGCGACAGGGCCTTCAGATCAGCCTTGCATATTTTCACCGTCTCGTCCCACGTGTTGGCGCCGTATCCCTGCGCCGCTAGTTTGGCTCGACCCTGATCATGCAAGACAGAATGACCAATAATGGCTTCTTTATATGCTTCGATGTCCGACTGGTGCATTTACCACTGACGATGACCTACGCTGCACCGCCCGTCTGTGAATACGGGACGAATTTATGTATGTTACGTGCAAGCCATAAAGACGATGCGCAACGCATTTTGAGGTCAGATGACTAAGGGATGGACAAGATATGTAGCAAAGGTGCGAACTCATAGTTTTTTTTGCCAGCGGGACGTTTCAACCCTTGCACAGTCAGACGGGTGCGGTGGTGCACCTGGTCAACATCAGTGTAGATGGGCACCAGATAGGCAGAAAAGATTCAGCGTTATGGCCCGAGATTATAAAGCGTGCCGATGACGACCCAGATAAGGGGAGCATGCGATAAAGAGGTCATGTATGCGCATTAATCCACTGAACTTCACTAAACATTAACAATGAAAGAGGATAACCACGCTTTTACTTTATTTTAGAAAGAGCAAATATATTTGCACGCACATTTCTGGCAAACTGCCATGACACGATCGGCAGGAGGAACTTCAGTGATTTTGGTAACGTGTCCAACCAGCCAGCTTTGGTGAAGAAATTGCCTTTGATGTCGGCCGATCGAAAAAACAGCAAAGTCCTGAACAAATTTTGGAATCATTGTTTAGGAACATGTAAAGGCAAACTACACCAACACGAGCCCGATTTCGAAGGTGGTGTGTGTTCAAAACGAATAGAAAGAGAAAATCATCATGCTCCATTTTGTATTCTTCAACGTGTAACATTTTCCAAATCAGCAGCCACGTATGAATGTTTCACTATTCTGCCAGCTGCGAAATCGAGCTCATGTTGGTGTAGTTTGCCTTTATGTATGTATATTATAGGTTCTAGGCCAAAACTGCCCAACCAAATGAATGATCCGCTGAGCAGCACTGTGATTGCTCGTGTTTGCCATGCCTGTTCCTCGTTACGTGGTTGCAGACGAGCAACGTCGAAAAAACTGCAAGTTCGTTCAATGTCATATATGTACATACGTATAAAAATGGAAAATCGTATAATCGCGTCAGTTTTAAAAACACTCAGTTCTGCAAAACAGCGTGTTGTTATACGGACATCGACTGCCTGCGAACGGAACAGTGTTCTGTCCGTAGGACCAAATCATGCTTCATTAAAACAATCATGCTTCACTTTGAAGTGTCACCACACCACCTTCGATTGGCAGGTGTCGCAGTGTACATTCTCTGACGGAAGCTTTGTGTCTACGTGATGCGACTTTTCTGCTCAGCATGTTGATCATCTGGAATTACTGGGTTCTGCATCCAGCTTGGTCACGTGACAACTCAGCATTTGATTGACTGATGTCACGACCATATACCGTTAAGTTGTTCAGTTCCTACATAAACACTTGCTGCCTGAACCACTACGCTGGTGGAAACTCATTGTATCCGGCAGCAGATCCCCTGATATGAACAAATGAGTTATGTGACCAAGGCAGATCCGATTTGATTGTCAGACCTCTCCGTATTTCGAATCAAAAATTTCTGTCACCGTGTCAGTTCAGCAATGATGTCCTCCGAATCAGCCAAATGTCTTCCATTGAACTCAACGAACGGCGCCAACTTTTTCTTCGACAATTTCGTGAATCGGTTGTCAACGTTCTGAAATCAACTTTAACCAATAGACAGTTCCTGATGAATTCTGTGGCTACTCAGCAAACTCTCTCGAGCGCGAGCGTGAGCGATTCGTACGCTTTGGAGGCGCTGTGCACATATAAGTCTATGTACCGGAGTTTTCCAGTTACAGCCCTCCCTCCCCTCGAATAGAGCCCCGGTGGGATGTTTTTTCGTTAGGGCGCCCAGTTTATGGTCTAAATTTACTGATAAAAAATGAACAAAACTAGCTAGTTCACTTGATAATTCGCAATTTTTGGTCAACATTTTTGCCTTTCTTTCACATAGAACTCGAATGGCGTTTATACCAAGTACTGTATCTACTTAGGCACAAAACGCGTTGCAACCAGGTATATGAACCACATTTAAACAGTACAAAAGGCTTATGTACATGGGGCCCTATTTGGGAATAAAGATAATTTTTAAAATCCGAGTTCCCACCTACTACCGAATAGAGCCCCAGGGGCTGTAACCGGAAAAAAACCGGTATATAGAGCAGGGACACAAAAACGGTGTCTCTGGGCAAGAGCCAAATCTAACGCGCGAGTCGCGCATCACATCGATCGATAGTTAAATAAAAATGCTGTAACAACTAAATGGCTGTGTGAAAAGAGTTCAAATTTTCTTGAAAGTACCCTCATACAATGAACATTTCAGTGGTCGAGCCTTTTATCTACATGCGACACTTTGTATTCTGATTCAAAGCAATTTCAAAGTATTTCTGAATTTTCGAACTGGTTATGGGGCGCCATCTTTATGTACCCAACGCCTCTTTCGCGCGACTCGACGAGACCGTTGCTGGGTGGCCACATAATTCTTCATGGACTGTAATGGATAGTGAAACATCAGCTGGTCAGGTGGATCACTGTAGCCCGTAACAAACAAAGCTGACGCTTCATGATGAGCATAGATTTTTCTAAACACTTGATTGTTTGAAACTTTGAAAAACCAACCTCATAAGCGATGTCGGCCATTCTCAGCCAGGTTTCCATCTTGAGACAATACGGGCTCAGGCTGATCGCGCACCGGGCTCTCGGAAATTGATACAAATAAACCATGTCCTTCTCAAAATTCGGCGTGAGAAGGGCCATTTTGATCAATTTTCGATACAATGAAAAAAGGAAATGTGTTTCGAAATAGATGCTGAAAAATGAAAGAAACGTCAATGTAAATCATCCCGCAAAATATAATAATGTTGCAAACAACACCTATTTCAAGTATGCTCAACTCAACCATTATGCTGACCTCAATACATCAGACGGAAAGAATAAAAATTAAAACGAATATGTCGTCACACCTCACACCAGAGCAAAACAACTTTTCGCTGCGGTATGTATTTTGAGTAAAAATATGTCAGCCAAACCTCAATAAGCGACTACCTTAGCACAGTTTATCTCACAGTTTGCACTCAGTCCGACTTTCTGACAAAATACTGGTTTTTGCAAATATTTACACATTGGAGGCGAACAAAACTGACTGTGGCTGTAGTCGTTTAAGCTGTCACATTTTTGTAAATGTTTGTAAATTCACGTCAGCAAGAAAAGCCGACTGAAATTATGTTTTCAAATTTTGCATAAGTGTATGTGCTGCTTAGTTTTTTACTTAGCAAGAAAATTGCAAAACAGGTGCTACTTACATACTGTATGTATACACGCAAAAAATTTTAATCTGGTTTTAATTCATTTTTAATTGAATGTAAGAACCCGATCGTTGTCGGAGTTATATAATGCGTGACAACAACCTGACAAAATCTTTGTGAAGCCAGCTCAGAGGGCGCTGACATGTGTCTTATTTAAACAAACAGCTGAATAATAACGATGGGTGCAGCTTCTGTGCTTCGTTTATTATCAGCTGACTGTTGGTGAAAAGAATCCAGGGAAAACGGGAACAACCTCACTTGACCACACTTACATTGTATTTCCATGGAAACCAAGTATTTTTATGCAGCAACAAATAAAGCAAATCTTCGGATTGTTTTGACATTGCTGTGTATCCGGCCAAAATAAACAGTGCTCTTCATTGTGTACCTATTGAAAAGTTTACCTGCGAAAATCATTAGTAGCTTCTTATCACAGTCAGTTTCCTCCCACTTCCTTCAAAAGTAGGTGACCACTGCGATAACAATGAAAGGTTTCTGGGCAAACTGGCATCTGGAGTCATTGATAAGAGAGTTAATGGTGATTATACTGTTACATGCGATTATATCTTGAGCTATAGTTGCCGAAGATCTGGTTCTCAATGTTTTTGGAAGAAACCCGAAAAAATAGAGATACTGAACCGTAGGTATGTACTTAGTGTAGAAGCATAGGGGAAGCCAAAACATGAATTTTAGGCATATGTTTTGTGTATTTACTCACATGGTTATGGTTATGTTCTGCTATGCTCAAAACAAGCTACGGCAACTTTTACCGTGATGGACTCGTGTTTTGAAAAAAGTTTGTCCCTTAAGCTGGAGTTATAAAATACTTGTCCATTTTGGGCTTGTAGACAATGAGGACAAATTTTTGTTTGAATCATATTTGTGATAGCGTTGGGTCACTAATTTCGACCAGCGTAAAAGTTGTTCCCCTGCAATAAATGAACAACTTTTACGCTGGTCGAAATTAGTGCTCAAAAGCTATTACGAAATATGATTCAAACAAAAATTTGTCCTCGTTGTCTACAAGCCCAAAATGGACAAGTATAACTCCACCTTTATACAAAAAATGCGTCCTTGGGAAAAATCTTCGGTCCCCGGGTCGGCTCGTTTTTTGGTATTGTTCACACCCCAGAAGACGTGGAAAAACTTTTTTTGGGGTTTTTTTAGGAAAAAAACGTTTTTCTCACGCGGCAACAACTACATCTTGCAAACCATCAAAGAAATAGCACTACTGCATACATATATGTACATAGTTTGGTTGGGCTAGTGAGCTGATGACATTACTATTGTGAGCACTGTGCAATATTGAACCAAATGCAAGAGCACACGAAGCCGCGAAGGAGAATGCCAGTTTCATGGGAACATATTATTTGGGACCCACTTTGATTTCAGAAAAACAATTTCCCAAATGAAAACCCCACTAGGCAAAGCATATGAAACATCGCGAAAACGATCCTGCCGTTGCGGCAAGTGAAAGTGTTTATTTCGGTCCGGCCGCTGGCGTACGCCACAGGTGCTATGGGATAGCCTGAATCACGGTATGCCTGTGCAGCACCTGCTTATTGTCAGCAGCACTGCACCGCATCGATTCAACCCCTTTCATTCGCCGCAACAGTACATGTTTGAAGTCTCACTCAGAAAATCCTCCGAATAAGTCTCCACAGCGGCCTTCCGGTAAGTGCACTCAAACATCAACATTCAAATTGAATAACACACGCAGCTCTTTTTACATGTGAGCTTTTATCAATTAATTTAATTTTACCGTTACTGTGTATATGTGTTGGCATGGGAAACAATATTATCGCGGAAATACCAGAGTGAAATAAGCCAGATTTGTGAGTTGAACTTTTTGCTGCATATTCTGGAGTGTTTTTTGCGATCAGCTGGGGTAATCAGGATAATTCAGATCAAATTATTGTAAATGTTCCAGGAAATAACTCGTCAGCTTGAACAGAAAAGTGCCTGGAATTCTAATTTTTTGTTTCATCGTCACAATTGGTTTGTATTGAAGTCATGGTTTGGTGAGAGCCGATCTCGCAAGGTTCAAATGCTAGAAATTGAGGGCGGAGAAAGCAAGGTTCGGTTGGTTAAGAGATGTGCCTTCATATCTTATACACATGGCTCTGAAAGTCAAAACGGGGTCAACATCACTCAGTCAGCTTCCTCATCTGAAGATGACGCTCTTTCTGACTTAGATTCAGATGTGGAATCAGATTCGGATTGCTTTTTCGTCTCGTCAACTTTTTGCACCCAGCTGCTCGCTGCTTTCGTCTTTTTGTCTTTATCTTCGGTCGTTTTCTTCTTTTTTGGTTTCACACTTTCGGATCTGAAACACACAAAACGCTTCAGAGCTGTGATACTTTGGTATTCTTCGTTTTGGCTAACTTTGAGGACATTTCGCTTCGAGATGACTCCTCACTCTTTTCATCTTTCTTTTCTGTTTTCTTCGTCTTCACGGCGGCGGATTTCTCTTTTTCTTTCTCCTCTTCTTTCTCTTCTTTTTCCTTTTCCTTTCCTTTTTTCTTTTTCTTCTTCTTTTTCTTTTTCTTTGTTTCGGTTTTCTTGTCCTCCTGATTGGTCTCCTTTTCTTCGGTCCTGTTGAATTTCGTGTTTGTACATTGGGTGCTCAGTAAATGTCAGTTTGTTAATATTTGAAGCTGTCAACTCACGCTTCAGGCGCGCCTAGCTTTGCGTCCTCAGCCTCTTCAATTTCTCCTTCTTCAATATCATCTGTTTTTTCTTCGGTCGGTCGACTGCGCTCGTGACTCACGGCTGCGATCGGTTCGGCTTCAGCCGCCGCTCTGCACAACAACGTTCATAGTTAACACTTAGAAACAAAATCAAAAGTTGTGAAGAAATTCACGAGAACCTGGCAGCGGCTTCGGCCTCTTCTTTCGCTTTCTTCTTCTTCTTTCTCTTCCTCAGCACGACCACCACAACCACAATTGCGACCGCAACCAGAATAATCACAGCCAGCGCTGAACCGCCGGCGATTAGAACGATCATCAGTGGGAACTTGGTCGGGGGTGCCTCGGTGGTGGGAATGGCTGAATAAGTTTTGGTCATTATGTGAACAATGTTTCATTACATGCTGTGGTAACTCATTCACCAACTCATTGGGTGGGGAGTTCTCGAAGCAGATCCTGTACATGTTATTCTACACTGCATTGTTTCGCTTCCAAGCTTCGCAGTGTTGCTCAGAATACAAGTGTGCTGTCAAATGCTGCGCGCGTAAACGAGAAATCGACCTCTTGAGGCATCAAACTGCCGGTGAATGGGTCTGCTTATCGCACTATCCGTCCTAGGACTCAATTAAAAGCAGATGCCATGCCAGAAAGCCACCAAAACGAATAGACTGACCATTACACGGTGTGAAACCCTTCCATTCACCATTCTCACACGTTACCGTCTGAAGTCGTGGAATATATGCTTTGTCGCATGAAACATCCGTGAATTGGGTGCCATGTACGTAGCCGGTGGTGTTTGGGTGTTCATACCAGAAATTTGAGGCATTTAGAGCGCCGCTCAACTTGAATGACGGCTGGTACAGTCCTTTGACGTCGGGTGCCTTCCTGGTACAGACTGTAAAGGGGTTTATGTGTTTAAAAAACTTGCTTTATGTTTGAAATATTATTGACGGTGCTTTTAACAGAAACTGCCCAAACTGAGCAATGTTACGAAACTTTAAATCTTCGTGATACCTGACTTGTGCTGTGCAACGCGCCTTGGTGGCCCATTTCGGCCATTTTTCACAGACGGTTGTGCATTAGGTCAAATACAGATGTTCACATAAGCTCAAAAAACCTTTGAGCTGCTGAAGGGCCGGACAACATACGTTTAGGAGTGAGCTCGCAGACGACCGGCGTGCCTTGCGCACTCTCCGTCTTCGGTTCAAGAACTCCTTTGCGAAAGTGCTCGTTAGACAGACTATCACATTTCTGTCGCGGCTTGTCTGTGTTAGGGTCTTCATTGATGGTCACTCGACATTTTCCATCAACGAACTGAGCTGTAGTGCCGTTTTTGAAGCTGGCACAGGCGGCGATCAATTTCTGTTCTGCTGTTAACTCGGGTGCAGGAGTATTTGTGGTACCGGTGGATTCGGATTCGATCACATCCTGCAAGGGTCAGTTGAATCCTTTGCCACGTTGAAATGGCTGTTCAACCGAATAAAAAGGCTTTTATAACCGATCATCCTTTGGTTAACCATAAAATTACGCAGGCAAAAGATATTCCGCATGTGATGGCAAAATGTGCCTCTTTAAATAATTTTATCTGCTCGACAGTCTACCCACACGTACGCAGAACAGCATGAATATAACATTTACGGGTCGAAATCTTCCCACAGTGTGGCAAAAATGGGCTCTGCACAATCTCCTGGCATCGAGTCCTAACCAAATGAACTGCCAAAGCACTACCGACCCGTGCTGGTCAAATTACTCGCCGTTTCGTAGATATTGTAAAATAATACTTTAGGTACATAGCTTCCATGTTCTATTGGAATTATTCATGGACGTTGAATTGACTTTTGTAGATGTGATATTGTTGTCTGATTGATTGTGCCGTGCCGTTGACATGCATTGCAACACATGAGCCACAGCCTGAAGATGATGTGACTTTTGAGACTACACCTGAGACCTGACATCGGTTTCGGATGCTCAAGTGGCAATCTCATCAACCGAAGCGACTGTTCAAAAGATGATTTGAAAGTCCCTTGAATCGGTGGATAATAAATAATCCAAACCTCAAAAGTCAAAACTCTTGAACGGCGGAGTATTCAGTACCGCGCAGAGTCAATCATTCTGTTCCACACCCCATCCAACCCCACCTCCAGCCATGTCATCTCCGACAAACGAATTGAGCTGTTTCAATCCCAGATCAGCCTCGCGAGCCAACACCCCACTGAAAGTCACATCGTCAACCCACATGTCCATCAGATATTTCATCGATTTTGTGCTGCCAACTTTGACCAACTTGTCAATGCAGCCAGGTGAGTACATTGTTGAATAGCCCATACAATAATGCGGATACTGCTTGTATGGATATACATGTCGAGGCATGTACCATTTGGATCTGCAAGCACGTGCGGCAGAATTTTCAGTAATGGATTAAGGCAAGCTGAGCCGTTGGGGCAGAGCTTGTGATATTCGGTGTTGTTTGACGGATGGATGACATCCACAGAAATCTCAATTGCTGTAACACTAAAGCTTGCCAACTTTTGAGTGAAGAGATGAGGTTCGATTTAATGGAAACGTCAAAATCACACGCACCCCTTGTCCCGTATCGGATATGGTCCCTTGAGAGCTCTGCAAGTGCCCGAACAAGTGCATTGCCCATAGATCACATCCCTAACCGAATCCACGTGATACTGAGTCACAAAATTGATCAAGTTTCTCGGAAAGACCATTCCGTCCATATTGGTGATCAGGACAATAGTTGGCCAGTGTTTGGACTGATTCAGAAGATGCTATCGCATGATTTCCATTGTTTTCAGGCTCAGATTATGGTAGGCGTCAAGGAAATTATCAAAGAATAAGATATCGCCGTGGTCACGTGACTCTTGTTCGTACGCTGATTGGTCAACGGCATGTCGACTGTTTGCCGTCGCAAACACCGCAAATATGCCAAGTGCATGAGCATCGTGCACCCATGTTTGACGTAATGTCTCACGCATTTGCCTCTCGTTAGGAGCGCTTCGAATATAGATTGCTATTGAATAGTTGTGGTTCGTAACACGAGGTATCCGAGTGTGAATGGAGATGTTCGCAAGGATTCTGGATGAATGTTTCGGACTGTTGACAATGGGGGGACTCTCCGTTACTTGATTAATGGATCTGAGTTTCATAAACACGCTGGTTGGCTTTGTCATTTTTTCTGTATATGAAACTGCAACGATCAATGAAATTGCCACAAGAACTGCAAACAGCGAGCGATAGGTGGTCAGAGCCTGGCATTCAAACATTCTGGACGGTGGTAAGACCTCTGCGAATGAAACAACATGGGCAAGTGCGATTTGTTGTGAAGCCAAGAACTGAGGAAAAGTCAACGAAGCGAAAGTAATTGGCGCCCACAGTATGCTGAAAGTGACAGAAGTTTGAATTTTTAAGTGCAGACGCATGCGTTCTCGGACGAGTCAAGCGGCATAGTTGTATTTTCCTGTTTTGACTCCAAAAGACAACACACAAGCTTGACCACGCTTGACGTAGTTTGTTTGTGCGTGCAGTCATAAATAGCAAACCATGCCGTCGAAGCACCCTCACAAGCACCGCCCGACGGAATTGTTCGATCGTCCGCAATTCACAGACCACAATGCGGCTAAGCTGACGCCATTGCGGACGTTGGACATAAAATTTTTCAATGTCCGCAGTTCGCAATCGCGTCAGAGTGGCCGAGTAGCCCCACCTAGATGTGTACGTGCCTGAGCAACCCCCAAAAATGTAGAGTCCCAGCTGTCAAAATTTTTGCAGTGAGCAATGAAGGGAGTACCATAGTGTCACCCATGCTGGAATTATCTTAAACTAAAAAGCAAATCTGAGATAAGTGACGGCGAAATATGCAAACCAACGAGCATTGTATAAAAGGGGGTTTAAATTTAACTGCAAATTTATGTCGTATGCAGCAAAACAGAAAAGAATACCCAGTCACAATCATAAGAAAATGAATTTAATGGTTATTACCGTATCTTCTGATGTCGACATTCGCCACGAGGTTGCGATGAATAATAACAGCACGTGGTTGCAGCAACGCATTGGCGATAAAATTGAGATGATGGCGATAATGTGATGAAATGTTTTGAGAACCGTAGAGAAAAGAAAATTGATTGCTGTATTTATCATTGAAAATGATTGTTTAATTGATTACGTTTTGACACCCAAAGACACGTTGGCAATTGCTACAGTACAGGCCACGAAAATTACAGTTGGCTTGTTCTTAACAATTGAAGGGTGAGAACACAAATCAATTATAACACGTTGCACTTCGAAACTTCCCCATTGTGGTATTTTATTTGGCAGAAAGTCTTCAGTGAATGTCAGTTCAAACTCAAAAGTGTTGATTCCTAGTATCGCATTGGTCACTCTTGCGCTTCATGACATCAGATGATGCAACCTGGGAGAGAAATTCCAAAAGCATCAGTGCAAGTTTTAAAAAGAGTGCAGCTATGTACTGTATGTATGTATTAGGTCGAATCAATTTGATGCCTGAGTTATGTGTGTTCCACCAAGCTAGTAATTTTAAGTTGAATGTGAGATACAACGAATCGAATAAGTGATGCCATAAATCGAGGTAATGCCAACCAGAGCAAGGAAAAATCATGGTATTGAATGGGGAAAGTACTTGTGCTTGCATCAGGCAAAGTATCGGAGAAATTTAGAAATGCAGTTTTGCAACCAGAAAATCGTATCATTTACATTGAATCCTAAAAGAGCCCGAGAAATGGGCATGCCCTTTGAGCACTTTGATGTCTTACACGGTTTACAATCCATTTGTATGGTCACGTTCAGGGAGAGCCGAGCGTGTAAGAAGAGTGTTTGACATAAATATATAAGATAGTGTTCCGTTCTGAACACCAAGTTTGGTTGTATAAATTAGCGAATCTTAAATACAAGGTTCTTACAAGCAAGGCTCCACTAAATCAATGTCGGTTAAAATCAGATTATTGCTTATTACTTACATATCTTACCTTACTCATTTCATTACAAATTACTTATTTTAATTATTACTACTTTGTCTTAATAACTTAGGTTGTAACTTAATCGTTGTCTTTTTCCGATGGTTCATCCCGTTCCGATTCCGATTTTGATTCCGAGAACGAATCTGATTTGTCCAAATCCTTTGGTTTCTTGATCACAACACTTCGTACGCTTTCCATCATGCCCTTCAATTTTTTCTTCGCTGCAGACTCTTTTTGATCGGTCCTTTTCTTCGGTTTCTTCGGTTTGTAGCTTTCTGATCTGAAACACGATCGAAAGTTCTATCTTGGTTATTGTGAAGTAATGATTTAAACGTGACATGTGAGCAAAAGCCGCAAACGTTGAGCTCAATTCACTGCGATTGGATTTTTCCGTCGTCTTCCTTTCACCGTTTTTCTTTTTCGGTTTCTTTTCCGACACCGATGTCTCATTATCTTTTTCTTTTTCCTTTCCTTTTTTCTTCTTTTCCTTCTTCTTCTCCTTCTTTTTCGTTTTGTTCGTCTCCGTTTTCCGGTTCTCGTCCTTTTCCTTTTCTTTTTCCCGTTTGACCTCCTTCTTTTCTTCAGTTCTGTATGAGAGGCGTATACAAAGTACACGGCCTAACATTGTTCCAGTAGTTGTCTGCCATGTTTGTACTAAGTATTTACAATGCGCAGAGATACGAAAAGAGATTTTGGAAGATTTAAAGTCACAACATCATAATCAATTCTAATAAATCAATGTTGAATGAATGAATGTTTAAAATGATACAAATTCACTTGTCATCCTTGTTCATCTCCGTTCCGTCAGTGCCGCTGGTGGCGGATATATCGGTTAGTTGGTCAGTCGGTTTGGTCTCGTCAGTCGCTGTCGTTTGATTGGTGCTTGCGTCTTCGGTTTGGCTCGTTCTGAGATGGTGTGATTTGATCAAGAGTTTTTATCATACTACATACATCCTGCCTTCAGAATAACGACGCTTTAGGCACAACCCCATAGATGTTAGCTTGTAATTTTGACTCGTCTTAAAAGCAGTTGACCATGTGCCGAGCTTCCTCAGTTGTTTGGTTTTAACATACGTTGTGGTCGCTTCCTCGTCTTCTTGCTCCTGCTTTTTCTTCCGTCTCTTTCTGACGACGAAGAAGACAACGATGGCTACAGCAATGAGCAGGATCACACCTATGGCACTGCCGCTGATGATCAGAACCATCACCAGTGGAAAGTCGGACTCGTCGGTCACAGGGATTGCTGAACATACATTTAAAGGGCTTGAACCGAAAACATACAAGTCTTAATCAAACGTATGGCTTACGAATGCATTGCTTTGGGGTCAGCTGGGTCCACTTGCCCAAATAGCACATGACCACCCATTGGCCGTCGTACCCTTGCTCGCACGGTATCCTCACCGTGGTTAAGGGAGCAAAGTTGTCATGGGCATCCGCTCTCTCATTAGGCTTCCAGTCCTCCGTGCCGCTGTGGGTGACATTCTTCAGCATGCCCTTTGGGCAGGGCAGCACTGAAAGCACCAGTTTTTTTTTCAGAAAAGAGAGGAGGAAAGTGAAATTCAGTGCCAAGATGCCTCCTTTTTTGGCTTTTATGCGCGAACGTACTTTCGCAACAATGGTCGAACGACCACTTTCCGTTCTCACACACGACTGTCTGCTTGTATTCGTGATACCCTTCAGCGCAACTGACGTTCCGAAACTCTGTGCCGTGTAGGTAGCCTTTGTCGTCGTACAGAAAACTCGACTCATCCAACGCCTCGTTCCAAACCCACGTGTCATTGTCGATCCCTTTCGTTTTGATTTCCGTCTCACTGAGTGTCGTACTGCAAACTGAAATGTACATAATGGTTGGGGAGAACAACAACTCCTGGGAATGCGGTGCAGTGGCATCGTTGGGGTGGGTATGGGGGAATGGGAAATCGGCCGGGGGCATAGGGCATGGCAAATTACTCACTTTGGGAACAAGCAACCACCACGACTTTTTTTGCCATGAGAACCTATTTTTGGCTCTTTTAGAAAATTTTTGGGGTTACTTTTTTAGAACCCCTCGGGTACGGGATATTTTTGACATTTGGGGGTATAAATTTCCCGAAAAACTTGGGTCGATATGTGAAATTTTGGTTTATCAACGACACCGCTGGTCGCTGGGTCACTACCTTCGGTTATGCACACCTTATTACATGTACTTTAGGCCGAGTGGCATGCGCAGTGGTCTTGTTCGTTTTTCATTGGTGTGTCCCGTTTCGCCCTGTTTTCACAGAAATCGCACAAAATCGTCAGCGTTGAGCGTTTGTGCAACAAGGTCACTGAGAACATGGCTCATGGTTCTCATGGAGTATCGCTGCGCTGTGCTTTGGTACAGAATCCGTGAGATTCAATGGTTTTAAAATGCCAGCGCTACCGACGTTGCCTCATTTGACGTCTGACGAAACTGTTTAAAAAGTGACTTACTGTTCGGCTTTAATTCACAGACAAGGTAGCGCGTTTCGTCGCACGATATTTGCACCAGACCGTCCTTCTCCGAACTGTCTGTCGTGTCGAAGAAAAACGTTGCGCAAAGATCTGAAACATCCTGACCATTCACTTGTTGGCAGGTGTTCATCTCCATGAACGCGTTTCGCCGTGTGTATTGTTCATCCATTTAGACGCACCACAGGTCAAAGTTTTCAGTGCGATTCCTACACGCGCTAACCGTTCTCGTCTGCTGCGGTGTCGGTATTGGTTTTGGACCAGAGTTCACGATCAACAGGTTGCCTGGAGGATTGCCAGATGAACTGCTCGGCCAAATGCATTGTCGATGAAGCATTTGCCCCGACCCACGCTTGACAGGTTTGGCCTTTACAGTTCTGAAGGTACTGAATGAAGTTATACTTGAATTGCAATTAGAGGAGTCCACTCTGCTTTGGGGTTTTCCCCCTTGCTTTTTTGTTTTTTCCTCTTCGCTGTTTATGGAGCCACACTGCCTGATTGGGGGGTGTGGTTGTTGTCCGTTTTGCGGGGGTTGGGTTTTTTTTTTTTTTTTTTTTTTTCTTCCTCTTCAGTTCAAGAATCGTTCTTAACGTTTCGGTGCCTTCAAAAAGTTTTTTTTTAATTTTTGGCTGGCAGCCACTTCATATGATTGCCCTCTTTTGTGTCGTTATGCAGAAAAATTCATCTCTTTGGCCACTTCTTTTTCTCTTTCTTTCATCTCGCGTTTTTTGCTTGCTCGTGTCGAACCATTCCAATTTTCATGTCTGAAGCGAGCGCGCACGTTTTCCGCTTTAGGGATCAGGCAGTTTGACTGCCATAAATTCTGCGTTAGTTGTTGTCGGACTATACCCATGTATCATTTTGCGGACATGTCATTGTCCTCGTTTATTCCTCAGATGGAACACAACGGAGCCGAAAGCAAACGCATAAGCGCATACTACGGAGCAGAATTGTCCATGGACTTGAATGGGGCCAATACACAAAACACAACGACGCTGCCTACCTCGTAATTGTGCTGGAACAACAAGGCGTGCACTGTGGCTTTGGCATCGTCGAAATTCAACTCGGCCAAAGAGCCGGGATGGAACAGATGGAATTCTTGCTCTTGCAGACCAGCGCACCTTTCCAGCGCCAACTCGTGGGTCAGATTTTCTTTGACGCTCACCAGACATTTACTGGCGTTGAACACGAACAGGAAATCATTGTCGTCTTCTTCGAACGCACTGGCGTTGCATGCGTCCGACAGCCTGTCGGCAACAGTCGGAGGCGGTGGCGGGGTTGTGATGGGTGGGCGGGACGTCGAAAAGGTTGTGGGCGTTTCGGGGTGGAGGGTGGTGTCTGTCATCTGGCGTTTGACACGCACAGATGCGAGCACACTGCGTCGCAAATTGGACAACACCGAAATGGGTTGTTGGCGTGAATGATTGAATGATTGAGTTCGCGTTTGGAGTCGGCTTCGAGTTGCGGTCATTATGCTGTGCGGCTGAAAGCAGCTTGTGCGGACAATTGGCCGTTTCAGGCTCTTCAGTTTCCCACGAATATCCACTGGAGCAGCTGATTTTACGTTTCGTACAGCCCTCTGTTTTATATACCTTTATCATAGATATTGATGTACAGGTACTGTAACGGTTACCCAAAATTAAAATGTTTATGCTGAAAACAAGATCGGATTAAGCAATTGGCAAATAGTAATTACCGTATCCGGCACCGACAGTCGGCACGTGGCTGTGGCAATATACATGTAGAGCGCAAGAATTCGGATGCAGAAGCGCATAATTGGATGGTGGAATTTGGGATGATGTCGATGGTAGTATGGTAAGGTCAAGATCGGAAGATATCTTTTGATGAATCTTTGATAATAATTCAGAATGATTTCTGACGCCCGGCACTGAACTTGGTTAACACGTGGCGACATAGTGTCGTGGTGACCGAAGCACTTTGTCGCTCGTCATATGTATAACTATATCGTCTGCCGTGTGTTTTTGTTAATGCAAAGTGCATCAGCACGCGTTTGAGTTGTTCGGATGGGATGGTTGTACATTCACGTGACTGTGGGTGGCCCCCTGTGGATATCATCGCTGGTGCCCCCGTGCATGAATAAGTTAATGTTCTGAACTCGTTCGATGCAACAAGTAAATAAGCTTTGCGTCATACCAGAAGGCTTTACGTATTTGTACAGCAGACGGCCACAGTTGCATTCATGATTTCGGGTGATATTTGTACAGCAGACGGCCACAGTTGGTATTGTTTTATTTTAATTGAAACATTCCATGTTATTTCAAGCAATTTTTTTTATATCTCGCCGACCGTTTTTTTGACCGAACTTTACGCCGACCTTTACGCCCAACTGACCTTTACACCGTTTCGAAAATTCCACCCTTCGACTTCATTTCCGATGGTTCATTATGATTGCCGGGTTGCCGGGATTATGGTGTGTGTGTGTGTGTGTGTGTGTGTGTGTGTGTGTGTGTGTGTGTGTGTGTGTGTGTGTGTGTGTGTGTGTGTGTGTGTGTGTGTGTGTGTGTGTGTGTGTGTGTGTGTGTGTGTGTGTGTGTGTGTGTGTGTGTGTGTGTGTGTGTGTGTGTGTGTGTGTGTGTGTGTGTGTGTGTGTGTGTGTGTGTGTGTGTGTGTGTGTGTGTGTGTGTGTGTGTGTGTGTGTGTGTGTGTGTGTGTGTGTGTGTGTGTGTGTGTGTGTGTGTGTGTGTGTGTGTGTGTGTGTGTGTGTGTGTGTGTGTGTGTGTGTGTGTGTGTGTGTGTGTGTGTGTGTGTGTTTGTTCATCTGTCCGGACCGAGATATGATGCTGGTCGGAACACTTGATGCCTATATTTGGTCTTATTCGAAACGTAACTCCGACATCATCAACCCAGTGCTGCCTTTGAGCTACTCAAACAAAAATCGGGTGCTTGGTGACGTGCGTCACACTTCAATGGGAGATCAAGCATACTTTGTCTAACGGACTCTGTACAGCCGTGAGTTGAAGTCTGTGTTTGTGCAACATTTTACGAGCTACACAACAGAAATGAAAACGATTTTTGTCCCTTTTCTGTCCGATTTTTTTGCGACCAGACGGAATGTGCAGCATTAGGCTGCGTTTAATGACCCCCTGCGCCAGTCGCGATGGAAAACATTGCCCGTGGTTTCCAGTTCAAAAACTGTGTTCCGTGTAACACCTTGTTGTGTAACGTGACCAGCAGCAGTTGACGTCTGTTGTTGAGAATTGAGCGTCTCAAAGCTTTGCCCGCTGTGGACACTACACTCTAGCTTTACACTCTACAGCACCAAGAAAGCCCAGTATATTTCTAACGTTTTCGCCATTGTTCAGCCAAGCGTTCTGCATTCCCAGCTCCATCATAAGCAAAATCTTGACCAAGAGCTTCGTACGACTGACAAAATGGCCGCTAATTGCACCAACAAACTGAAGCGTTTGTATTCCGAACTGAATTTCGTCACAATTTCTGATTCGGAATCAGTCGAGGCGAGCAGCATGATGTTTTACGGCAAAGATGGCAACGTTCGAATGACATTCACCGATAGTTCACCAGAATATCCATGTAATTCACAAATAATGTTTCAAAAAGAAGTGTTTCGTTACTGTCCGCTGCTCGGCATACCCAGAGAACCACCAGCTTTGGAATGCATCAAGACGGTATTTTTTTAATTTTCCGACTGTAATTGCGTTTTTATTTTGGTGGCGAAGAGAATATTTGGTTATTTAAATGGCATAAGTGGTCCAGGATCTACTGAAACTGTCCCAAAAGTCTGATCATACAGCTTTGCAGCCGTTCGGCAACCTGTCTCCCATGTTAAACAATTTATTTGGTTTTCCAGCTGACGCCTTCCCTCGCCCGACTGCAGGACGAACAGTCGCACCGTTTTTCCATGTTGTTGATGCAAATGCGAGCGGTCGATGTGTTTGAAAACGGACAGCCATGGACTGATTATTGGTTCGTCAGCAAACCTTGACCTTGTGCACGTTCGCTTCAAAAAACGTGGGATTTTCATGACGTGGCAGATATTAGTGAAGTTGGCCGCATGCGGGCATCGTGTGAAAAAGAGCGTACACGTGTCGCTGTTAATTATTCCTCAACTGATTTGAATAGCTATTTCAGCATCAATAGTCGCACATGACTAATAAAGAATTTTTTCAAAAGTGACCATAATTTTCAGGCTCAGCCACTCTTAACCACTCTCTGTTTTTATTCTGATATAAAACATTTTCACCTGACAATAAACCAGCAGAGCAACCAGGTTGCTGCAGTGCTGAAACATTATGTTTATTACATACTTTGTGTGTGTGATCACGATGGCGCACCGCTACGTCATTTTCTCGGTTATAAATCCAGGAAAGTTTTTGTGTGGATTCTCGCAGTGTCATTGTGGACCTGTTCGTTTCGGATGTGCTTTTTGAGGCGAGCGGCTCAGGTGCACGATCTGCCATTGCACAGCAACGTGTTTTTTGGTTGCTGTTGGATCTGTTTTCAGAGTCGGGCGGTGCAAAAGATGAAATCGGTAACGCTATTACTGCAGCTTACAATACGAAATTACACCAATTCAAATTCACAGGATGGTCCTTAGCGATGGCTCATCGTGGACCAGCGATGTCGTGTACCGTGACAAGAGATTCGACTTCACATGCGGCTGTCTTGGTGCGAAAACCTACGGCGACCCGGGCCCGAACGGCGCAGTCACAGAGCAGCAACTTGGAACGTTGTTCGAAATACCGTGCGAACTGATGATTATCAAGTACCACTTCGAGATGTGGCCGAAACCACCTATTTTGAACGACGTGGGCACACGGACGTGTCAAACTCAAACCAAGTTCAAGGCCACCGATTTCCACTACACCGACAACGTTTGCGTGCTTGTGTTGGATTTGTTCTGTCAGGTTATTTTGGTTATCCGTTCCCCCGAATGAGCATCAATCAACCTCCCTCCTCCCGCTAAATTGACGCATTTCCGGCGGCGCAAACGTGTCCCAACCACAAGCATTTTTGCCGCACGCAAGCACATTCAGATGCGCGTCTGGGAAATATACTACCTCAGTGCTGCATCAGGTTTAACTGGAATGGACGCATTTAGCATTTATATGGCTTTCAGACGTTTGGGCCAAACCAGTGTTTTGCCATTGAAGCTGCACACAAGTGAATAAGTGAGTGCTTATAGTTGTGGTGGTGGGGGTGGAGGGGAGGGGGAGAGGGAAAGAAAAGGAGGGGAAAAAGAGAAGTGAAGGAAGGGAAGAGAGGGGGGGGGGGTTGTGTTAGAGGGGGAGGTGTAGTTATATGTGATGTATAAATATGTTGTTGTGGGGTGAGGAGAGGGGGGGTGGTAGGTTTGGGGGGTTTTTTTTGTTTTTTTTTTTGTTTTTTTTTTTTTTTTTTGTTTTGTTTTGTGTGTGTTTGTTTTGTTGTTTTTTGTTTTGTTTTGTTTTTTGTTTTTTTTTTTGTTTTTTTTGTTGATGTGAGTTGTCGTGGGCGAGTGTGCAGGATGGAGTGGGGTGGTGGTGGTGTGGAGGGGGTGTGAAGTGTCTTCTCCTCCTCGGTTATCATAGAATGTTGTTTGTGTGTGGTGCTGCTGTTCTCTTGTCCTCTGCGTCGGCGGGGGGGGTTGTGTGTGTTTTTTTTTTTTTTTTTGTGGGGGGGGGGGGAGGTGGGGAGAGTTTGGCTGGGCCGGCCGCGTCTGCGGGTACGCCGGGGGGCGCGGGCTGTGTTGTGGGAGAAAGAGAGGGGAGAAAGAAAAAAAAAAATAAAAAAAATATATGAAAAAATTATGGGCGGGGGGGGTGTTGTGTGGTTTTTTTGAAGGTGGGTGGGGTTTTGTTTTATTTGGGGTGGGGGGGGTGGGGTGCCGTGCGGCCAATTTTTGTCTGGGGGTGTGTTGTTTTTTTTTCGTGGGGGGGGGGGGGGGGGGTTGGGGGAGTGTAGTGGGGGGAGAGGGTAATAATTGGAAGTGATAAGGAGGGTTTTTTGTTTTTGTGAGGAGGGGTAGTGGGAAAGAGAGTGGGATGTATGTATATAGTGTGTGTGTGTGCTTTTAAATTAAATTTGTCTTGTGGGAAGGGGAAGAGGGAGTGTATTCTTAGGTAGTGAGGGTGGAGGGGGGAAGAAAGAAGAAAGAAGGGGGGGGGGGGGGAGAAGGGGTGAGGGGGGCGGGGGGTAATCTGGGGTAAATATAAAAATTGTTGTTGTTAAGGGGAAGTTTTAATTTTACAATTTTTTGACTTGGTTTCCGGGTTTTTAATCTTAACTAAATTTGTTTAAGTTTGAAAATTTCACCCAATAACCTACAATACCAAAGGACATAAAATATCTCCTGATAATCGCACGAAACATATATTTTTCGTTTCAGACAGTGTGACCGCCGCTGGCAACACCGAGCAAACGCGTTTCTGACAGTTTCCAACGCGTATCCTTGCAAGCCACACTGTGAGTGCTGTTTTCGGGCCTCAATCTGCTGGATGTCACAAGAACAATCGACCAGCAACGGACGGACATGTCAGCAAAGTGTATACAATACACCATACCGGCCATGTAAAATGTGCATGCACATTTTGTTCAAATTCTTGTAATTTTGATGTTGTTTGGCATTTCTTTTTGCTGGGTTTTTTGTAGCGTGTGGCTGTGGGCTTTTTGATTGTTTTAGGACGGACCACAGAAACCGGAACGCGGAAGTATTTCCGTGTTCCGTGTTCTGTGAATATTTTTGAGAATCACGGAACACGGAAATGATTTAGGCACTCAAACTTTTGTGGTGACGATGACAAAAGCCTGCGTGCTGACGTCAAAAGAAAGCTCGCGTGTTGACGCAAACAGCAACAATTGACACGGAAATGGAAATATTTCCGTGTTCCGTGATTATAAAAAGTCACGGAACACGGAAACCGGAGTGCACAGAAATCCGTGAAACTGGTGTGTATGTAAATTATTTCCGTGTTCCGGTTTCCGTGTTCAACCTAAGTCCGCCCTTAGTTCCCAATACGTGCCCCCTCAAATATGTCCAGTATGTATTACATTTACTTTACCAATATTGTTCTGTTATTGTTAAGCAGTTAAATGACGGTCTTGATGATCTTGCTGGTTTCGTTTTTAAAGCTCCAGAACTTGTGTTCGATGTTGTCTACGCAACTCCCTGGATTTTGTGCAACCGCAGCTGGATGTGTCGTCAGTGTGTACCGACAATCACTATCCAGTGTCGTGTATCATGAGGCTGCTTTATGTAGGTGTTAAGGTCGTCGCGCCACTTTTTTATCTAGGAGACGCACAGCTAGCTGCGTTTGCAGAAAACACACGTATAGCTGCGCAGACAACAATGGTATTATCCAGATATTCCCGCTTGTCCTGTGTGTCTTGTTATACAGTCAACTCCTTATAGTGAATCGATCGGGACCAGTGTTGTTCACTAGAATGTTCAGTGTACCGAGCAATAATTAGGAGGTCAGCGGTAGATTGGTGACCTAACATTCGTTCACTATGTAAGAATTCACTATAGGAGGTTCACTACAGAGAGAGTCGACTATATTTGTTGAATCAATTGTGTTTGCACGCACCAGCAGTAAAAATTGATTGAAACCCAAGTGATATGGAGTGGAAAGAATGAAGGACACCCTGTACTAAAAGGTACAGTTAGCAACTGTAAGAAAAAAGTACAGTGCGCTGCTGTACAGCGCTCAGCACAAACATACAGATTATTACTGTAAATACATACAGTTTTTTTGATGGATCCAAAAACACAGATCGGACTGTAAGAAATCATACAGAAAACTGTAAGAATCTACAGATTTTTTGCGAGTGAGTGGTTTTCGAAATTTCTTCAAATCGATTCTCAGCACTAAACAACACCTAACATTTCATGAACTGCAAAGAAGTTGATTGACATATTTTTGGAGACTACACCATTACGTCCTGCCCCCTTTCACATTTATTGCCCTATCCAAACACATCCAAACACCAACGGTCCCTTTATTCCAGCTGAGTCGATCGCATCGCGCCGTCCACGCTCGTCACGATCACGCGTTTGCCTTGTGTGAATCAAAAACATCGCAAGTGCGATTCAAAAAGCGAAAAATTGTGCAAGTTGATGTGCAACGTTCACTCGGTCATCATGAAGGTACCTGATCTCGCTTCCCAATGTGGCCTAACATTTCTTGAGACCTGGGGTTTATCATATTTTGATGATATGTATGTATAGTTTGTGCACAAAGTCACAGCACTAACTGAATTCACCTTTGAACCTAAATTATTATGCCCGCACATCTGTTATCTTGGGATGAGAACATAGCCTCAGATGAGCCAATCGATCTACAAATCTGCTATGAGCTGTTGCCCGAGCCGCGCAGCAGTGACGCTCCGATCACGAGAATTGCGAGCAGCAAAGAGGCTGCAAGCGCAGCACTGTCACGCACAATACAACAGTGTCGGATCAGGCGGGTGAAAAAAGGTGATGTATAGCTAATGCATATTTCATCCATCTATGTTCGTTCAAATCAAATTAGTTTGCTCAACAGGTGTCAAACACCGTGCACCGTTCTACTGGATTCACATTGAAAGCTTCGACCAATCACCCCAGCCAGGAATGCCACATATTGGCTCTCTGCGAATGCACGGTAGATGTCAGGTACAAAACAGCATTCACCTTTTGTGAGGAGTTGGTTTATTTTAAAGAATGTGTGGTGCACTTTTGAGTAAAAAGGGTGCAAACCATTATAATGATTGTACTATGCGTTGCAGGTACTCTGCCCTTTTCTGTCAAAATCTCACGCGAACAAAGGACCATACGTTTCGTACTACTTTGACCCACCGAGATCTGAGGGTGTGACGTTTATATGTTTTGATAATATTCAGAACTTCGGAATGTCTCCAAATGATGAAGCATATTTTTTCAATGGCTTTAGGTCGCCTCAAAACAGTTCCATGCCAACAACTGCAACATGAAGAAGGACTGATCCCAACCACAGTCACGAGGTTGCTGGTTGACGAAATTAGGTTAGTTGACTGTTTTTTTTTTTGCATTTTTACCTGTTTTCAAATTGTCGTCGGCTGACAAACATCGCAGATTTTTTATGCATAAGTTTCAGGAACTGCATCATCATAGTGAATGAGCAACGTCAAACGGCAGGGCCGGCGTTCGAATCCGACCGGTTCACAAATATCGGTAACGTTGCAGCCGGCGCCTGCATGGAGTTGCACATCAAGGTGTAATGTCGAAAAAGTGTCAACCAGTTTTTACTAAATCTGAGCGAAATATAGGTATACTGTACAATATTTGACCGAGTTGAGTAGTCATTAAAGCACACCGAGAATGCGCCAATCCAAGAAAGATTAAAGTTTTGCAGGTCTACAAACTACAGCGCGACGCTGCATTGTCTGTGCTGTTGGCCAACTGCACGTGCATCGTGTGCAATCGTGCTGAGGACCGGCGTCTTTTGAATCAAATTCTCATCAACCCTCGAACCGGTGACCTAGTATTGGCGTTTGACGAATCGGCCCATTTACGACCTGGTCTGTTTCGCATCGCATTGCCAACGGTTAAACAACATCCGTCGAAAATCAAGAACAAGGTTGTGCATCTCAAACAGGTATGCGCTTTCTTTTGCACCGGTTTTTTTTGTCACACTGACTTTGACTTTTCCACGACTAGAGGGGACCCGTGCCTACAGCCCGGCTACAGCGCCGCGCCCGTGCCGTGCCCCCACCCCCCACCGAGGACCCGTTAGCATACCCAAAACTTGAAAATTGACCCGTCCGCCCTTCCGAGGGAGGGGGCCACACATAGACATACATACGTCTTCCTGGTTTATAGTATTATAGATGATCGATGAACACTGCAAAAGTCGATTAGTTCGCGGTTCCCGCAGGTTCCGATGGCCACATACAATCACAGGTAGATAATGTACATACATACGTACGATCTTGGACAAATTTTAGCTCCTTCTGTAACAGTTACAAACCGAACATCCGTGACAAACCTGACGCCGATCCTGGTTCAAAATATTTTGTATTTCCAGATTCCGACCGAATGTGCCGTCAGCTGGCCCGGCCGTGCAACCCATTACGCACCGTTCAGCAGCTCAACCGAACGCGCGCTGAAAGGCAACGCCATATGCGTGTTCAGTGACACTGGAGGTATGGGTATATGCGTGAAAAAATCAGAGCGACTCACACGTTGACACGATTGGAAGTGGTGAAAGTGGGAACCGTGAAATTGTGCCTTGGTTGCCAGTTTCGACCTACATATATACAGAGAAGGGCGGTGCACCAGGTGATCGTCAGCGCGGAATGCACCAGATGGTCAAAACTGACGAAACAACGCGACCAAAACTGAGAGTCCTTTTCAGGTGTGCTGGACTTCGGACCCACTTGGGTTTGGCGTGCGACCGGCTCTGAACTGCTAACATTACTGCGTGCGCCCAACAGCATGTACTTGGTGATGTTTCATTTCGAGTACACCGAAACAGTTGGAATGCGTATTGTGAAGATCAAAATTATGTCATTATTTGGAAACGACCTGAGTTTGGATGGTCAAAAGGGGCTGTTCAGGTGACGAAATGTGCTCCTGCTGAAAAATTTCAGAAAAAAACGTTTTTGAACCCATTTATTTAAAGCCTGACCATTTCAGCCCAACCAGATTTGCAACGTTTATCGGTTGCGTACGCAATAATGCCGCACTGCACGTGCCCAATACTGATGGGTTGATCTTCGTTGATGTTTCAAATTCAGGTAATTTTCTGATTAATTTAGATCTGACGAAAGTTTGTTTTAACCACGTTATGCGCTGGCGCATGGGGTCAGCTGGTGTATCTGTTTTGAGATCACACGTGGCCAGGTGGTGCATCGCTCGCATTAACGATTGCATGGTGCAGAACCTATCTTTAAAGCAGGGCATAGTGGGATGGGGAACCACAAAGCAGAATACATTATGACAGTACAAGTCTCGTCGGCGACATACTTATTGATTTCAAGGTCGCTGTGTCACACAACAGCGTGTACGTTGCTGTTTCAGGGTTTACTGGCATCACGGCCTACAGTTATCTTTCCCTATCTGTGGCACTGGAAAACTTCAGGCGGAAATTCAATCGTAAAATCACGTCAAATGAGAACGTGGGCATCATTTTCTCCGATAAAAAGAGAAGAATAATCAAAGAACTCAAACTGATTCGAGTCACTTTACACCCGGGAAACGTGATGTTGCTCACAACCCAGATTTTCTTTGAGGACTGTCTAACGCTTGTATTTGTGCTGAAAACCAGGCTGAAAGGTCGTGATGTGAAAAGCTGGTTGCAAATTTGAATGCGCATATAAGTGAAAGAACAAAAGACTCATCATATCTCGTGCAATAAAGATACGTTTGGGTTTTTTGTCGTTATTGTTTTCACCAAACGATTTGTGCCAATGTGGCAATCCATTGTTTGCGTTCGAAACATTGAAGCAGACAGCAGCTATGTATGATCCATTGTCACGATACAATTGCCAAGACTTGTAATTGATAACTAGTGGGGAGTGCTCTCAGAACAGTTCATGGTTTGATCATTTGATCGTTTTTTGCCAATGCAAGTTTCAAGCCAAGCTCAAGTCATCGACGTGCAGTATATATTATGGCTGTATGCACTTTGCTGGTATCCTGGGTAGGGTGTGGTCGGGGTCATGTTTGACTGCGACTTGTCCACAAAATGGCAATGTTCATTACACACTGCTGGCTGTATAAAACTCGCGCGTGTGATCCATTGACACACATGGGCATGTGGCGAAGGTGTCAATGATGGACGTATTATACTATTTCGTACCGCACCGAGTGACAGATCCCAAACCAAGCAACCAATGCTTTATTTCGTTGATCTACATTTAATCTATCCACGTTGTTGGTATTAAACTTTCCATCTATTTCACTTTAATTTCATTAAAGACACAAACATAGTTTTCAACTTTTAACCGAACGCATGTAATCATATCTAATCACAGATATTGCCTCAAATCCACTGGCAATTCAATCTCAACAGCAGCACAGCTTGGTTTGCCACATCCCACTGATGTCATTGTGCCTGGTATCGGATGTCCGTTAATCGGATTGGCACAGTAGTAGTACTGACGGTTGTCGGTTACTTGTACGCGATGGTAGAAGCCTGAGCTCGTTCCAAACATAACGTCAGGCTTGGGATATCAAACCTACATCACTGCTGAGTCAGAGTCAGCGAGTTGACACATCTGCCAGCTATAGGATCTGTTTGATGTTTCACGAACTAACCGTCACGCGTGCAATGTGCCTGATATCGTTTGCGCCTGTTCTTGTTGTGTTCCCAGCATGGTCGAACGAAACATTGATAGTGCACTGTAATCGAGAAGAACACTGCTGTAAATCATGAGTGGTAGCACTAGTGCCAAATGTGAAACAGTGCCCCCTTTCGAGGTGCCACGCGAACTTACGATCATTGCAGTCGTATTTAACATCGTTCACTGGACTGTTCTCAACGAACAGTGTGCCTTTGATGTAGATTCCTGCAGTGCAAATTTTTCATTGATTCCAAACAAGAGCAAAGACAATGAACATCCGGGATGATTCGCTTTTGCCAAACAACAGGTGGGAGACTGATGTTTCACAGCAGCTAGACGCACAAGTGGGATTGCAGACAGTACTGGACATAAAATAGGCCCAACCAGTTTCTGAATCCACACACCAGATCGCAGTGGTGCCAGCGCCGCCGCGGTAAACTTGAGTTCGATAAAAGTAGCCGACATTTCCGCAGTGTGCCGGGTCATCGAACGCTATGTTGTGACCTGCATGGAACATAACATTAGCAAATCAGATTTTAAGAAGCTTTCATCAATGAGAATAAGGTTAAAATCTTGCCCTGAATGCAGTCACAAGTTGGATACCAGTTTGAGGTCAGCAAATTGGACTCGGTATACATCATGCAAGGCCCTGAAAGACCATCTTTGAACTGTAATAAAAACTGAAATGGAGCAAAATGTTATTTTGCTAACCTTTGCAGCACTGATCAGGTCTCACACACTGTGAATGTTCATCAGTTGGGTCTTTCAAACACAGATCCAGCGCACAGAAACAGCCGGTTCTTTTTGATGCGGGAACTGCACCACCGCAAGCTGTAGCAAGCAGGAGAAAAAACGTCAGGTCCGAAAAAGAATGCAGTTATTGGCAGATATTGGTCGCACAATGACTATATGAGAATCCATCCCCATATTTTTCCTACATCGGCAAGGAGGGTTTCTGGCGATTTTTTTCAAATTGAACCAGGTTTTGACAAGGAGTTATTTTCTCTTTCTTTCCTTTTTTTTTTGGCGGGGGGGGGGGGAGTGAGTGTGGTGTGCTTGTATAGTTTTCACACACAAAGCGTGGTATTCGGGGGTACAGTAACCCGAGCCCGAACCATTTCGGTTGCGGAGAATTCGGTGAAAGTTCCTGCGTGTGTTTCTAGGCAGGTTCTTCTCACTGATAAGCATGCAAAGTTCTTGTCAAAACCTGGTCCAATTTTAAAAATATAAGCTATTTGTCTCTTTTTTTTATGAGGGTAAGTGGGGTGGGTTCTCTTTTAGTTTTTCTGTGCCCCCCGCATTTTTTGAGTGTCCCCCCTTTTTAGGCAAGGTTCTGGATATGGTTCCATAGGTATGGTGCCACATGGACCGACTTGAAGCAAGAAAAATCTCTCATCCTGGAGCAGCCATATTGAGCTACTCCTTGCGAAGATCATCAATGAGATATGGCTTCGTTCTCGATGACCACGTCATTTGTTTCAGCAATCAAGCAGCAATTGGATCCAGCACAAATGTTCATCGTGAACCACGAGAACTCACCTGCCAACTTTTCACCATCAGCCAGCGTGCGCCACACCCTTCCTCTTGAGCACTGCTGTGATGGACAATCGTAATCGTTGGAATTCAACGTAGTCGCTGCGCGGGGTACATTTTCGTGAACAGAATTGATTGGTAACGAACGATAGTTGACTTGTTGGGTACGGTTGTTGTGGTTGTGATTGACGTCCGTTGACTGGACTCGTCTCACAAAGTACTGCTGGCTTGTCACCCCTTGGTAGCGTGTACCTGGTATAATTAAAGAATTTTAAATGAAACATTAAGTTTGAAAGAAAATTGATACTATGTACATTGTCATTTTCTAACCGTCATGTGTCGCATGTGATTGATATGCCACTGTTTCCACATGATGTGTGACTTTGGCGGGAAACAAGTTTCCGGGTTCGAGCGCTATAATACGCTGAAATTGGTGCTGTGCTGTCGTGCCTTTGGAGAACCGTGTTGCTGTAATTTTGAGTGGAAATTCGCGACACTTTCGTTGGTTTTAGGCGCGGAATGTCAAAGAAACTAGTCGAACCCAGATCACCAGATGAAGCAGCTTGGAGGGGTTCGACAACATCTAGGGTCATCAGCGGCCCTGGATCCAAATTGTGAAACTCATAGCCAGGTCGTGCTGCCGAGCCGTCGGGCTGCTTTATCACTATAATCCCAAAGTGGTCGCCACAAATTGCACAAACTTTTATTAAAGGAATAAAACAATGTTAAACCAACACGGTGTTCCTTCACCACCGGACGTAGGATGTACCAGTATTGTGTCTGGCTTCACTGGTTTAATGGGAATCAGATTGGCTGGTTCCAATTTCACAACTCGTACAAAGTCATGTTGTACAGTTGTACCGTCGGAGTGTTTTATCGCTGCAATTGTGAACTGATCATCGAGAAGTTTTCAAAGAAACGACCTGATCCTTGAATACCAGGTAGTCCGGACTTCTCATGTGCCATTACTTTGATGTGCTGCATTGATTCACTGGGATTCATTGGTTCTAAGTCAATAACTCGTTTAAACCCATGCTATACATAGTTGTGCTGACATGTTTTCGGAAATGTTCATCTCTGTGTGAACTTGCCAGCATTTCAAAACAGTAGATTACAAAATAATAAACAATGGTCAACCAACGAGCAGCTCCAGCATCATCAGGCGTCACACGTACTGGTGGTTTAAAAATTGGTCATAATAACTCAAAATTGGTGACCACACCAAACCATTGCTTTCGAAACAAGTTGAACAATATTAAGTAACATACGACGTGATCCTTGAACAACAGCTGGCCCCGGCGTCTCGCGTATGAGTACTTTGATGGGGTTCATTGATTCATTCGGATTCATTCGTTCCAACTCCATCAATCGTCTAAAGTCGCGCTGTTGTACCGCAATACTTTCGGGCAGCTTTGCCTCTACAAACTAGTCACCATCTTTTTGAAATAGTTTAAAAATAAGGAGAAATATTAAACCAACGGGTGGATCCATCATCACCGGGCGAATTGTGCTCCTCATAGGTCATTGCTGGATCCGTTAACTTTACAGGGATCAGATTCACTGGTTCCAACTCAACAACTCGTTCAGGTTGCAAGTCAGGTTGCACCGCATTGCTTTCGAACAATGGAGTTTCCAGGTCTAAATTGACTAATAAATTAAGCAGGGTTTGAATGTGATGAATAAACGGTGTTAAGCAAATGAATCATATCTTCCCTCATCTAGAAGCGTACCTGGCGTCTTATCTTCCACTTCCAGTACTTTGATTGGTTCCTCTGATCTCACTGGAATCAGTTTCACTGCTTCCAACTCAGTAACTCGTTCAAACTTAGGCTGTACAGCCGAGTTTGTGAACAATGTACCTAAATGTTCTCTGTTACAATTTAAAAGGACCTAAGGGAGACAAACAGTCATGCTTCAACGCACGAGCTGATCTTTCGTCTTTGGGCACAGCGTCCTGTGTCACAGATTGCCAGGGCTCGTCCCCGGGAAGCAGATTGACTTCTCCTGGATGAGCATACCTCGCGTAGTGTCGTTGCGCAGTCATGCTTTTGTGATGTCTTGTTCCTCAATTGGTGAGCAAAGTAGTGTTACTGCTACTCCCAAACAGCTCACACATGCGTAGGAAGCTATGTATGTATGTATTTGCAACAATGCTCATTAACTTCAATCCCCAGGATCACGCACTTACTCCTTGTGGCACCACTCAATAGCCTGTCACGAAGACCCTGTTTTGAACGTTCCGTTAGTGCAGCCATTAGTTCGTCAAATGCCTTCCGGTATGGAACAGCAGAGTAGCCCACCTCTGCAGGATACAGGTTGAGGATTTTTAGACACAAACACGGTAGAAAGAAGATGTGAAAACGCTGAACAACAAACGTTCAGTTCTGGTATGACTGGAGTCAGTCCTGATCGAGTGAAACGTGTGAGTGAACAGATGCTGTTCGTTATGCATCACTTTCATCGGGCTGGGGGATTCCTCCATCTGTGTTTTGACAACGGTCGTCTTGGATGTGGTGTCTTCGATCGATACTTGTTGAGAGGGTCCTGAAATGAGGTACATAACTAGTCTGTTGACTCTTGTTCAACAACGCACACGGACGTCACCTTGTTTGCACTGTGTGTCGATCTCTGTCCACGTGCCATTCGGTTGACATAGCACTTGGTAGTCGTCCACCTTGACGCTATTGATTAAACTGCAAAGTGATGACGTGGAAATTAAAAAAATAACGAAAAGAAGGCAGCCAGACGTCAAGGGGAGAATGTTTTGGCCAGAAGGTCGTATAGTTTCGTGACACGCTATTTTTCATACCCGACGGATTCAGGCACCCACAGCCGACCTCATTCTCAGACCTGGGCTCAGAAACTTTTAGTGCTAGAATTCAACCACAGCAACATGTAGAACAGCGTGCACTGGCATCAACTGTGCTAGGAAGAGGCATACCTAATCAAGTCGTATCCTACAGTGCATCCAATGGTCACCCGTGTCCCAACGTGCACGTACACCTTGTGATTCACTATCAGTCGCGTGGGCTTGGCATCGATCGTGTCAACCACGTGGAAATTGTTGTGATGTTTCGTCAATACAGCAAACGGACAGACTGAAACAAATTGGAGGAGCTTTGTGAATAAATGAGAAGTCAGATATGGTATCTTAAGCTTCTAATTTCGTTGCCTCATTAACTTTTACAGACGCAGGGAAACGCCCGTTCGAAGTCGAGGCAGCCAACAAGCTCAACACACAGTCAACAAGCCACGCAGCTGGCTCGTGTGCGTTTCGAATGTTTCAGTCACACAAGCTGTGCGTGTCGGCTGTGTGGCTTGTTGACTGTGTGTTGAGCTTGTTGCCTGTCTCGACTTCGAGCGGGAGTTTCCCTGCGTCTGTAACAATACTTGAGGCGGCGAGATTAGAAATTTACTAAATCGTACTAAAGAATGTCGCGTCTGGGATATGTGGGTTTTTTGTTTAGTCTACAGCCTTTGTGGGATACTTCCACGAACAACCCTCGCGCTTGTCAAAGATAGATGACCTCATTCAATCTCGAAATGAACGTAGAAGTGGTTTGACGGTGACTTCAAGTACCGATGATGACAAGTTCTGTCAAGTGAAAAAAAATGTAGTGCTCACCTGTCACACAAGCCGCTTGCTGTCCGCTGTCCCACTGGCCGTGCGGCAAACATCTGAACACCAACATTTCCCGCCAAAATCTTCCCTCGGGATCCAGATCAGTCACGAGCAACTGGTGATCCCCAATGTCCGGGCAGGAAAGTGTCAGCGTTGAATTGGGTGGGTGCACTTTCTCATTCGGGTCGCCAGCAATTGGGCCTTCCTTCACACTACTGTAATCCTTTGTGATCAGGAACAGTTCCGAATGCTCAGAATGGCTCCAGTATTGTATGCTTGGGCATGGTAGTGGACTTGAAGGACTTTCAGTTGTCGGGAAAGAACGTTGAATGTTTGTTTTAGCCAAGGTAGCCGCAGTTGGCTGAGGTGCGTGATTTGCAGCCGTCTCGGGTACTGATGGAAGGGTGCTTGCTGCTGGCTGCTCGTTAAGGAAGATCTCTTGTCTATCCTTAAGGCCATTATGTTTGACGGACCCGGTGTTTCCCGAATGCGTCGCTGCCTGGGCGCACGGACACGTTTCAAGTAGTTTCTTCATACGAGCAAACAGTTGATCTTTGCCGCCAGCTGATTGGAAATCAGCTGTTGCGTGCGAGCTGGGATTCACTGGTGGAACATTCTCGGGTGTGATAATCACCTTCGACTGCCGGATCACTGGCTTTGTAGCGTCCTAAACAAGTGAGCACTTTGTTCCAACAGCCGTGGGTGGTCAAGTAATTCTCATGCCCAGCGCCCGCCTAGCGGTCATTCGTAAAATTAGTTTTCCTTGTGGCATGTCAGATGTATACATACCTAGTGACACAAATGTAACCTTTGTGTTCGGTATTCTCTTCAAGGGATGCGCCAACTCTTCATCGCCGTGCTTGAAGACATTTCCGGGGCGCGAAACTGACTGCGCTGGTTTCTTCTCATGATTTGTGATTTTAGGCTTAGGTTTCTGCTTTGTGGACGCTGAAATGTTAGGTTTTGCTTTGCTTTTGTTTAGACTTAGGTTTTGATTATAGTCTTACGTTGTCCGTCCTTCCTAGAATCGTGTCTACATGAACGCGGGACAGTGACATATTCCGCTAACTGAATTCCATCTTTATCTGGACACCTCAGCGGCGGAAAATGGTGTTGGACGGATGATGACAATTTCCAGCATGCTAACCTTGATTATCGACTTGTGAGTTGACGCAAAAACAGCAACCATTGTGTTCGGCCAGCTACGTACATAAATGTTCCCGGCGGAATGTCGCTATTCCGCTGTAGAGTACAGATAGAAGCGGAATTAGGTTTAGCCGCGGAATCTTGCTTTTATCTGGCTGACACCTTATACCACATTTATCTGGACACAGCCTAGGGAACGGACCACCACGTGTTCGGAAAGCGCTTAAAAAACTAAAGAGTTTGTGCAGCAACCCGACTAACCCGACATGCAGGCCAAAACCAACGATAGAACGAGCATTGTTGAAAGAAACAGCCATGGTTTGCCGTTCATGACTGTTCCCACGATCATGAGCTGCTTTTTGCAACGAACATCAAATTTTCACAAAAAAATATTATTTTTTTAACAAAAATTTAGCATGATTAGGCTGTTTGGCTGCTTGGCTCGGCCTAATAGTTCGGGTTAGGTCTAACAAGCTAACATGTGGCTTGTGTTCACCAAAATATGCAAAAGCGCGAGCCATTATGCATTGTTGTTGCAGCGGTGCTTAAACCAAAAATCATAATAAGGCATGCCAGATCTTTAGTGTACTGTGGGAACAGGGCATTCATGCAAACGTACATATGTAATAATATTATGAGCTTGTTAACCCCAACTAAACTATACGCTAACGGATCATCAAAGGCAAAAGAAGAGTCAGCCAGTCTGCTGTACAGAACGTTCAGACAATTATGCTCATGTGATGGCATTCTTAATTGACCATCCTATTGAATATCCTGACATTATTTGATTTACGAAATACATACACCCCAGGTCAGAACTGAGCCCAAGTTCATGCTTTCCGGACATTTACGGACCTGAAATTGAACTTTGTTCGCTTGTGTGATGCACTGCGCTTTTGTTGTCTTTTGGGCCACGGACCACAAAAATCCCGAATTATCTGCGCAGTTTAGAAACCGAATAATAATATAGTATCTGTCGGTGGTACACGCGAAGGAAAAACTTCTTCATGTAGCAATGGTAAGCGATTTTTGTCGGTTTCCCGATCTCAGCAGGTGTGCTGCACCTGTATGTGAGATATGATTAATTTAGTTGCCTTCAACTAAGCGCAAAAAACGCATAAAATCTACGTAATTGGTTGCAACGTAGTACCGGTTGCATCTCTTGGCTGTTTTTCGCATGATTCATGCGGCATACCATGCGGCATGGTATCTCCTCCATTTGATTTTTAAAGGTGTAGTAGCGGTGTAGTTAACTACATAACCATTTGTGTTTCTCTCAAGCGCATTTCCAGTGAGATTCAACCAGGATACTCGTTACATTGAAGCTGACAGCTGATAAATCGCCAGTGATCACAAACTGAGCAAAACTTAACCAGCAGCCAAATCCACACAATCATGCGAGAATCATGCCGCATGGTCCAAAATCATGCCCCATGATTCTAGCATGGTGACAAAAATGCTCGCATGGGGTCGCATAATGCCGCATGATTTTTCGCATAGATCAATACGTAAGGAAGTACCATGTCGCATGAAATGCCGCATGAATCATGCGAAAAACAGCCAACAGATGCAACCGGTACTGTAGGTCAACTTTATTCAAACATGTCGATGCGTCAAAGTGGCTCCAAACTTCTTGTTATCATCAATCCTATCTTTTTCTCCACCTTTGGTTCTTGTTGTGTCAATGGGCTCCACAGCATTCCATTTCGCAGAGCATAGTCCGAAACAGGCCTGTCGGATCTCGAGATCGAAAATGAAGAAAATCACCACGGACAACCATTCGAACGAGTATGACATCACTGTCAAGGCCCTATGTAGACCATTGGTGCTGTGAGCACTCACAAAATTCAGCACAATGAGAATGTCGAGAAATGCTATTGGACTTGTCAGGCTGAGATACGCAAACAGAATACACCACAACATAATTGCCCCTTGTCTGTCCTGCTTGGTTGCTTTGCACAGAATCACCACATCCAAGTAGGTCACTATCTTGCAGGGGATGTTGGCCAATATCTGCAAGTCGATAATTCGCACTACTTGTACCGTAACCACGTCCACCGTATACCCGCATGTTAGTGGGCCAATCACAGAATTGGATTGGTTTGAAAATATTGTGAGATTACTATCATTCGGATCACTAGTATCGTTGATATCTGGTAGCTTGGTGACGAGGCCGGTCATGAACAGTGTTTTGAGTGCGTACGCTGCCGACAACAACCACAACAACAGCACGCGGTTACGGTGCGCCGCGTGGGACAATTTCGTCACTGAAATACTGTCACTCAAAACGAACAACATATACAGTACCGGGTGCAATTCTAGGCTGAAAGTTGAAGTCGCGTGCACGCGCGTGCGAAACAGTGCAAAGTATAGGCAAAAGTCGAAGTAACTTCGCGTGCACGCGCGTGCACGCGAAGTTTTGCGCGTGCGTTGCCTATGTTTTAGCACTAGGAAGTCGCGTGCACGCGCGTGCACGCGACTTCAACTTTCAGCCTAGAGTTGCACCCGGAACTGTACCTTCCACCTCTGTTAAAATAAGACCATTAACCTTTCTTGGCGACATCCTTCCACTGATACCACGACGCGGCCACCTGTGAGAGTGCATTACTGCCGGTTGCGAGCTGGAATGCAAAAGCACCCACACGACACAACCAGCCAGTGGACATACGGACATAAGAGATCAACTCAAGCGGGAGGACGACCAATGCTACCTGAAATTGTTGCTTGGGAACTAATCACACACTTTCTTGTCGTTAGTTCTTCGTAATTTTCTTCACATCCGAGATGGAAGGGCATGATCACAATGCTGACGCAATCGGTAAGCTTTAATGTGACCGGACTGGCAAGTATAGGGCGGTTGTACCAATTACCAGCGTTGGATAAGCCGTTTAAGGGTTTTGATGCCAGATCTAGGCTTACTAGAAACGACCGCTTTCAAGGCATACCGTATTGTCGCTATTTGAACCCCCCCATTAATTGACCCCCCCAATTAATTGAACCCCCCTAGAATCAGAAGAAACCAAAAATCACGAAGAGAAAAACTCATCGGATTTGGAACGCTCTCCGAAAATGGTGAAAACGATTTTTTGAAAATGATCGAGTGAAAAAATAGACCCCCCGGGTTCAAATAGCGACAATACGGTAGACCATAAATATTCGACCAAGATGACTAACAGGAAATCTTTGTTGGGCACAGTGCGTATACCTAAGTATCGTTACCAAGCCACCTACCGTGGTCGATGACACAGCAATTGACAGAATGTAGTAATTGATTTGGTCCTTGCGTATCAACCGGGCTCTCAGGATACCTGATATCAACCAAGCATTGCCGCCTACGATTAGAACCATCCATATTCCCAATACGCATACATAGGCAGATTCAGTCAACATGACTGTATTCAGTCAGTGCACTAAACATTGACGATGACCCGGTGCACCGCCGGCCCTGAATGTGAACAGAGTGGGGAACACGTTGGTGTACGGTAACGTTCACATTTCTTCCACTGTCCTCAGCACGAGGACCTATGGCCCTCTTTGCCAAACTGATTAACGCCTTCAGTTTAGCAACTGCTGCAACAAAAGATTGCGAACAAAACGGTAAAAGCATGCCGGAATTTTCCTTGTAGAGCAACTCCCGGCGAAAATGACGTCACACATGTGGGGAACCACCGGGAGAAGCTTCATGTACATCAAGACATAGGCACAGTGCAAACCAAGGGTCGGACAAACAGCGCATAACTCAGGCATTTTTACTGGATAAAAGGATCTGAAAGTAAATGAAGGAGGGAGAAACGCATGGCCATTGAATGAACCATGCCATATTTCGTGCGAACTTTGCGGTTTCTTTTGTCTGATGAAAACCCGCAGGTAATCTGTTTGACAATTTGGCTTGTAATTGTGTTCATGGAAGCGTGCTGGTGCTGCTGTGTTTTTTGTTTGCAAATAGCCCTGCATCTTGTTGCTCTTGTGCACAGGGTCCATGATTATTTTGCCCATTAGTGCAAGGAAACTGGCGCAAAACATAAGGCACATCGCTGATGGTGCAGAACAGTATACGTCAGTTCTGTGCCTCGTCTGCGACATGGAATACGGTAGGCACTTTATTTTGTTAAGATCAACATGAATAAAGCATCCAAGTCTTGCACAATGAAAACAAAACATGAAACAATACAATGTCACATGAACAAATCGTAAAATTTTTATGGCCAGTGTAAAGGCTTGGTAACAAATGACCACGGAAGAAAGTGAAAAGCAGTGCGATATGTGTCTATACATCTACAATCATGTTAATATAAGAACAGACGATGTGACATAACAGGAATCAAGTAGCACATGGAATAAGTGAACAATTATTGTGCGGCGGTTCAGTCCCGGGGCACCGGTTCAGGCCCGGCCGATTGAGTCCCGGCTGGAGCATAAGCCTAAGCCTATAAATGGGGCAAATATGCTGGGCCTGAATCGGTCGGGGCTGAAAAACTGGGCCTGAAAAGGTCGGGCCTGAACGCGGGCCTGAAAAGTCGCGGAAAAGTGAATAATGCACGGAGTCATGGAAATAACTTCAGACAGAAACGCTCATTTCTTTCATAGCAGTGAAAATGTTCTAATCGAATAGCTTTAAGATCATAAATATTACAAGGAACAACCAAGATAGAATAGGAACTCAGAAGAAATCAAAACAACCTTGGGACTTAGTCAGTTGTGGCTGGCTGGCTGCGAACAATACATTATGGTACATTAAAACTCATGAAAGCTCGTAGACTTGAAAACAATTTTGCAGAATGATGTGCAAGATCCTCAGGGTCTATTCGAGAGTGGCTTGCACAGATTAGGGGCAAATGAGACCAAAACTAGCTCAAATAGAGGCCAAGAGGCTCGCACGCAAAAATCGCAGTTGACTGCAGAACACATCTATATCAACCTGGAATTTCTCAAGTACTCAATGAGACACATGTACACAAACTTGTATTGTGTGGCAGACTGCACCAAATGCATACGTTGTTGGCGCAATAACAGCAAGGCTCGTGGCACTTCCAGGTTCTGCATGAAAAAGAACACGATTTTATTTCTGAACCCAAAATTAATTCTCAGACTGCTAGTCAGAGAGTGATCACTGTGTATTTCCCCGAATTTGCCAGTGGACGTACCTGATTATGTTCCAAACAATGAATCATCAACTCGATCAGTACGTAGGCGCCAGTCCGACCCGCTCCACTGCAACAGTGCACTATCGTGGGCGTACGGGGAGAGGCTGCAAATATTGAAACGGCGTATAAAATCAGTGTCAAATTATCTTGTTGTATATATTTACTTCATTTTTCAGCATTGTTTGTCACACACCGTGCAATATGGTCGCGCCCGAAAGAGAAACAGGGATCAAAATCGAGAAAAATTCCGATCGGAGATTTTTTTTACAGGAACAAGTACAAATGGCTTGCTACAGCAGCTCACCAGCAGCACTGTAATCGAGAACGGACGTGTCACCCGACGAAGCGTTGAACGAATCTGATTGCTTCGACGACCGATTTGAGTTTCCCGCGCGATGTTGATTGGCTGTCGAGCGACGGCAACTGCCGTCGGTGGACAGCGAACGGGCATTGTTGCCTGAGCTGTCAAGGGAACGACTCTGAAACACTGGGATAAGGTTTACATTTTGGTATTTGCTTTGTTAACGAAAGCGGATAAAACAACTGGTCGATTATACGATCATGATGCAACATTTTTTGATCTACAGCAATAACTATCTCAGACTATAACAGTCAATGCTGTTTTCATAGTTCGCCTTTCTTGACGTGATGTTGACACACTGATGTAATTCAACCATCCAGGTGTCTGATGTTTCACCACCAGTACCAAATAAAGACATGCAATAACCGACCGCACTGGCACTCCTGCTTCGTGATTGTTCATCAAGTTGCCTGTGCAATTCATTGTGCAAATGTCGTCTCACGGACTGCACCTCGTCAAGGAACCCTGCAAAAACCCGTGTGCCATTACAGAGGCTCGCTGATGTTTCATAAGCACGTCATAAAAACCATCACATAGAAACATCAACCAACCGAGCAATGAATCAATGTTGTCCGGTATGCTTCCAGTTGGCCACAACAAGTACTGCAGGTGGTACACCGTACGCTTATCACCGGAACTAACGTGCTTCAACGTTAACGTTGTGATGATGCGACCTGAAACTTGCATGCCAAGTGCATGACAAAGTTAATCATAGCAACTAAAATGTTAACAACACTGCGAGTGCTGAAGGAACATTAGTCAATGTAAATTTTTATGTTTTTATTAGTTTACTTCTTGGGCGCCAATGTTGAAGAAGTCAATTCAGTTTACCGTAATTCGCTCACTATTCAAGAGCAAATTGATGCATTTCCAAATCGTTTTTTTCGAAACAACGTAAAAAGCGCCAAATGATACTAACCGGCATGCATTTGTCCCGTTGCCTGTACGCTGATGTGAAAGTCGCCGCATTTCAACTTTTTGCCGTTGTTGTTGCTGGCTGTCTGAGGCCAATACGGATAGCACATGTCGCGTGTTTGCTCTTTGACGGACTCCTACGGGAACCAGAGAAAGTAGCATTCGCTTGTAAATGCCGTGAGCTTTTTCTCATCATAATTTAAATGTTGTTGCGCGCAACAGGCTTTAGAAAGTCTGGCCGTGTTCAGTTCACAGGCTTCAAAGACCGCTATTAAGGCACGGTGGCCGTCCTAATACCCGCCAAGTCCTAATCCGGCTTCCTGCACAAGTCTAACCCCCTAATTAAGGGGCATCAGCATGGCACTCGGCGCACACAACCACATGCACGAGGCCTGGACGGACACAGTTTATTTTGATCAACAACACAAGAAGCTCCAAAGTGTTCATAGCCTTTTGATATAGAGCTGGAGCACTAATTTTGTCTGCTGCAATAATAAACTTAACAAAACACGACCGGCACACCAATACCATACATTAGTTCGATAAATAAACAATTAACGCTCAAACGTGGCAACAAACTGCGTACCTGGCACTTGGTAAGCATGACAATGAGAGGGGAGCCGGATTCCCATACCATTTGCCACCAGTCAGCGACCGTATCCTTGGTCGGCGCTTGTGCAGCGATGTACGACAACACCGTGTCACCAATGGGCAGCTGCAACGAACGGAAATGCCTTGAGGCAACAGGCATTATTGTGCGAGTGACTATACTTAGTACTTGCCTTATTGCATTATCAGCCGCCAATTTACTTACCACAATTGTCAAATATTATGAAAGTTCGAAATAGATTTAGATTGCTGGGCTCAATTAACTCGGCTGTTGATGTGACGATGACGACTCACGACAAACGCGGTCAAAAGTGCGTGCACATTGTTGGCTTTTGTCTAGCACATGAAACATTTTCAAAGCTACTGAGCAGTTCGACGCAGAACAACTCGTTTCCCACGGACCTGTATATTCGACGCATTTATGTAGCCATGTGGATTGTGTTTGGATGGTTTGAGCATAACACGTGTGTCCTCGTACGGCAGAACGTTGCTGAAACAACATGATTGGTTAGTAAAACTGTTTGCACAAAATGTGCACTAACCAAACACGGCTGTGCATAATCTTGCGCACATACCACGTACGTGTGAACTTCTGACTGTGGCCAGTTAATTACACTATGCGCTTGTTTTCGCAGTGAGTTGGTGCACCAGATCATCGTCCGTCACTGCGACTGCGTCAAATATCCATGTAACCCATAAAGCCGCCACCAAAGTGCCGTTTAATACAAAATGCCAATCAATTAATCCGGCGCCGAGCCTGAGCTGACCTGTATCTATTCCTGCGTGCATTTTCGTGTTTCAACGCAGTCGACCGTCCGGCGCTGACCCGTTGCCTGGCGATGCCGTCGAACTCTGATGTCAACGACGCACCACCGTCACGCAGACGATGTTCGAGCGACGATAGCTGAGGGGAGCAGTTGGTGAAAGTCGAGGTGTTATGGGTAACCTTGTCTGTTGGGAGTGTTGGCCAACCGCTCAAGTGGGAAACACGCACTATTTGGACAACAAGCCCACAAATTCAGCACCACACGACAACTTATGCACGTACCACTTTTTCACGCCTGTATGCCGCCGAAGACATGCTACAGCAATAATGACATTGATTCCATTGGTCTTAGGCCGAGTACTACTGCCTACTATACGTTAGACGCAATTGCGCACCTCGTACACACTTAGACCTTGAGCGAAATGATGTTTCAAACACAAGGCATCGAGTGCTACGCAAGTAGGGGGATAACATTATTTCAACAAATTTCGCATATGCACACACGCGTACCGGATCAAGTTCAATCTTCATCCTAACACGATGCCTGAGTCTCGTGTGCACTCCGTTAGCACCGGCTCCAATATGGTTCGTGCTATCAAATAAATCAACCACATTTTGATGATGGTGTTGCTCTGTAGACCCGGTCGCAATGTGGTTCTTGGCGGTCGAGTCAGTGGGTTTGCAGAGGAGCAACATGATTTAGGAATTTCAACAAATTCATAAGCATCAGTTCTTATCTGTATTCTCTAAAAAATCAAGAGCAACCATTGTAGCACAGATGATGTGATTAATTGAACACAACATCACAAGTGCGCCAGAACCAGGTGCCTACAAAACTGTCAAGTCGAAATTAGTGCCGGATCCCTTGCACAACATCTGGAAAAATAATCGCAAACAAATAAACAAGAGCAAACAAAAGCAGGTGTTCGGCAGGTCCCACGTATATGTCTACTGGACAAAAAATATTGGGTGCTAAGACGCACACACACCACTATCTCTTCCGAATGGCTAACTTTCTGAGCAAGCCTGCGACGATCAGTCACCATCACCAGTAAAAAAGTCAAGAGGATCACAGAGGATAATGCACTAAACAGGATACAAAATCTACTTCACGTTCCATTTACATTTAGCTTTCGAGGTTGACGCTATCTGATAAACAACTCAACGTGGTAATGGTCTGATCTGCAAAACGATACATGAACAAAAACACTCGTAAATCTGGGCGCTCTACACCAGGCAGGTAAATGACCGGAGGTCCGACTGAGTTGCGCAGATTGACAAGTGATGACACGAAAGAGAAACTGTACCGACATTATGTGTTATTGCAAAACACAAATAACCAACTGTCGTCGGCGCACGCGCGCAATGCTCGCCAAGTGTAAATAAGCCACAAAGCACATTTTCTTATTCCCTCACGTCAAATTCGGTGCCAATATCACTGATCTACTTGTCAAAAATTTTTTTGTGTCATTCATACCCAACAAGTCACAAAGTGGTTGAATGTGTTAGAGGATCTAAGATGTGATTTCGATTTTTACAAAGCAAACAGTCAATAAAGACACAGTGGGGGCAAAAGGGTCGCTGGATTTATATAGCGCAATAGTGAGCCAGCCAGGCAGCTGTGGAAAAACGCCGCAACCAGAGAAAGTTAAAAAACTTGGAAATAAGATATGAGAGAGAATTTCTCGTTGCACACCACAAACAAGACAAGTTAATCGAATTAGATTTGCGCACTGTTTGTCTGAATGCTTTTTTGCGCGTTCGACTGAAAAACTAAGCCGAATTTACATATAACCCTACTTTCTCTGCAAACTTTCTATTGTAATGAAAAGACGGGCGTTTCATTATAGGGTTGTGGTTATCAACCAGCAAATCCATGAAATACGACCGCTAATTTGTCACGCGAAAGATGTAACGCGAAAGCAGAAGTGCAAACTAAACGTTTTCCATTTTGCTTCGTGAAATGAATCTGATTCAAGGATTTTCACCGATTGAACTGATAAAAAACGCGGATTATAGCAAACACTTGAAGGGACTTTCAGCGTTTTAATGTGCACCAAAACAGCCATCCGTGGCGGAAAAAAATTTTCTCATGACACTTCTCGTACCAAGCACAATTCATTTCAGATAATTGACCCGCATTCAACTAATGTGTCATTCTGAACAAGTTTTGCATGAAAAAAATCAAGCTTTACTTACATGACACGAATCGTTTTTATAACCAGTTATTATCATATTCATGTCAACATTCATGTTCACAAAATTCCTCGTGCGAATAAATCACGTTTGGGCATTCATACACACTGAGAAAAACATACAAAATCTCTGACGCTGACGAACTTTTCAAACATTTTGCAAAGAAACACATAGCACAAACTTTTTCACACAACATTCCGTAGCTCGTGCCTACATGGATTCTCAAAACTACCATAAGAACTTTGCAAAAATAAAAAAACTTCTTTTCACTTACCCTGTCGTCAGTTGATTTCTGTTGCAATGGTTCAATGGTGCTCAATGCGTTGCGTGGCGGCAGCATGGGGGTAGTCTGAAACAGATATACATCGTGTAGATAAATTTCCTGGTCGAGGGAACGTTAGTCATCACGTTTTTGCAACAGAGTTGTTCATCAAAGCGCTTTGAAGATCAGTTGGAGAAATATTTGACTGATATTTTTATCATTATTAACGAGTGTGGGCAGTGGTGTCGTTGGGAAATCAAAAAGTCAGGATACCGGATACCCAAAATCCAAAATTTTCGGATACCGGATACCCAAAATGAAAAATCTCGGATACCAGGGGGGGTTGCCTCCCAAAATAAAAAATCTCGGATACCCAGGGGGGGTTGTTCAAAAAAGGTCAATTTATAAGAGGAAAATTGAGCAAAATTGGTGTTGGAAGCGCAAAAAACGGTCATTTTTGGGGTTATGCTTGCGCCAACAAGCGATTTTGAGCATTTTAGAGGTAAAAAATAGGCGATTTTTACGGTTTTCGGAAAAATTTAGGGTAGGATAGACAGAAAAATTTAGGGTAGGACAGAAAGTCAGGATACCGGATACCCCTGGGTGAAAAAATCAAGATACCGGATACTAGGGGGTAACCCCCTCCCCCCCCCCCCAACGACACCACTGAGTGTGGGCGAACAAAGATACTGCTTTGGTGCGTGTACTGCGAGAATTAACAATTATGGAGAAACATTCTTGGAGTCACGGTATTTAGAGCACAAGAGTTTTACCACGACAATGGGTGATATTTTCGAAACGGTGTAAAGGTCAGTTGGGTGTAAAGGTCGGTGGAAAGCTCGGTCGACAGCTCAGTGTGATAGACCTCGGTGTAAACTTGAAACATTCCACGTTAATAACAGGCAATGTTTCACGTTTACACCGAGCTACGCCGACCGAGCTTTCGACCGAACTTTACACCGACCTTTACGCCCAACTGACCTTTACACCGTTTCGAAAATTCCACCCAATGCTTACTCAATGCGTTATGGCCATAATTATCAAACGACCGCCGCAAAACTATTCTTCAGCAAATAATCAAAAAATCTATGGACAGATGTTTCTTTCGGAGAAAATACAAGATCCTAAACAAACTTGCAGCAGAAGGTCCGGCTTTGCGATGGCATTCAGGCCGGTCTGTGCACGAGCACCAGGTGTTGCTTGCAGCAGGGAGTCAGGTGGCAGGGACACGGAACGGTCGCGGCGGTCCTGCAATATGTCAAAACTCGTACTTTTCTAACGAAGCGCAAAAATTATGTTGATCTACATTTTTTCTCAAGCTGTAGTACTAAATGAAATGTAAATGTCTCGATATGATAAATATCACAAATTAGTTTGTCACATGTCACATAATTTGGCTTCCCACTCAGTTCGGTTTAGACGGTCAAAATAAAAAAGTTGAAGTTGAAGTTGAAAATGCAAGACAAGGCAGGGGATGCAACCGCTGCCGGCTGCCAACTGCCGAAACCACACCCACTTTTCTGGCCGCATGCCTCTTGCTGGCTGTTTGCGATGGATGTCTAACCCAGCTATCGAACACACGATTCATTTGACACACAAAACAGTGCTGATCAATTACGCCGGGCATTTCAGATATCAATCGATTGATTTTTTCAATTTAGGTAATAATAGTTATGATTTCTGCAATAGTTTCGCAATTTGCAGAAAGGAAAATATAATTTTTTACAGATACAAGTGCAAACAAAAAGCTATCGCACAGGAGATCTAAAATTTCCTGCCTGGCAATATGACAATAAGCAAAGCACACGAGTTTCGATTTCAAAATCACCGTATTGAATTCCAATATTTTTAGTATTAATGTGTCACATAATAGATAGTAAGTGGGCAGCGTAGTAGTACTAGAGAACAGATTAGAGTTTGACAACTTATTGGGGTCCCAACAAGGCAACTGCCCGGCAACCACGCATTAAAATGGCCAAACACACTTGCCATGCCTAAAACATGACATATATGTATTTACCACAGGAGACACGCTTGCTTAGTCATTCCACTATGAAAAATACCAAGGTCTAGTCACAGGTAGACATAAGGTAGGTTGGTTGACGCTGTATTTGGCGCTGAACTACGATTTTTTTGATAATGTCGCAAATAAAGCAATGCCGTGAGTCACTGACTGTGCATACGATACGATAACGTTACAGATAAAAACGTTTATCGTGGAAATAAAAGAAACAGTTCGCCTGCTTGAAAAGAAATCGCTTATGCGTGTGTTTGCATGTGGATACCAAAATCGTGAGAAACTCAGGCTCGAAGTTCATGGCATATTTTATTTGGAGCTTCTTACTCAGAGATTAGAACCTATGAATTATAGGACACCCACAGAAACAGTTTAATAAACATAGCAGACAATAAACATGAGTATTCCAGTGTGAGATGAGAGGCCAACATGCAGTTTATGTGAGAAACAGGCATAAAACGTCAAAGCAGCTTCGTTGTATATACAGGTTATAGTTCCAGTTCATGGTATCCATGTGAGTCACTCAAGTCACAAGTGACATGACAAACTGAGATATAAAACAAGGCAACACACAAATTGAGACGAAACATTTGCAACACATGCGGCGGTAACAGCTTGCGCTTTCCATCAAACTAGATCATGCCTGAACTGTACCAGACCCAAACAACCGGTGTACACGGAAATTTAACGTAGGATCACGGAACGTCACTTTAAAATGCTAAATATCACAGAACTGAACTCTGATCTCCATATATATTATGCAAATAAAAATATTTATTATAATCGAGGCTTGTTGAACATATTGATGAATATGAATATAGGTCAGATTCGATTGACCATCTTGTATAAGTCAGACTCAATTGACCACTTTGATTGTCTGACAAGTGCTGTATCCGCCCGCCGAAGCGTAAAGTAGCTTGTTCTACAGGAGTGAAGTGAGCAGATAAACAAGCAGCGTATGTTTCTTAACAGATGAAACATACTGCTGTGACGTATAGTCCACAGCTACTAGCACATTTCGTTTTGCGATCAAAAGAAACACGTGCTATCCAGATCAAGACTATTCGCAGACAAAACAGAAACAAAGAGAAAACTTGAAAGTACAGTGAATTCCTCCCAATACGTTTACATAAATGCCGTGACGTAAGCAGCACACGAAAAGAGTATCGCCTCGCTGTTTTATTTCGCCACAGCCGAAGAGTTGAAACTCCGACCTAAAATTTACAAAAATTCGAGACCAGGGCAAAGTGATAAATATCTGCCTGCAGAGTGCATATTGATAGTCCACCACAGAGAAACAAAACAAATATTCAAAAATAGGTAAAACAAAGAAGAAAATGCGAAGCACCTTGCATCGCGAACTACAGAATCCGTGCACCGACAAACACACACAGCACGTGAGCCCCATGAAAAAAAACAGGCCGAAAATTCGGCTAATCACCAGGTGCACACGCACGCAACTCAAGTGTTGTTTGCACAGCAAACCTGTGCCTCTACATATATGTGCACATACATTTGTTTCAGCGACGGGTAACAAGACAAAATCCTTAAAATGTAAATTCTCTCACCAAAATGGGCTAATGGGGCCGACATCCAGTGGGGCTGGTTGAGCTGAGCATCTTAAATTATGCTGGGCTCTTTATCGATAGTAAAAAGGCATCGTACAGTATTTGGCTAATAGTTTTGAAAAATTTTAAAGAGCAACCCACATTGAACAAGCGCCGCTATCATTTTCAGAAGGAAGTGTACAATAAATAATAGTGTGGAAAACACAGAGACAAATTCAACAAAATTAATCAGTCTATCAATCGATCAGTTGAAAGCGTTTTTAAAAAAACACCCAAAAGCACAAAACATCCACCCACCTCCTCATCATCTATGCCAGCTTGCATAACGACCACGCTCGTCGTCCCTGATTGCTCAGTTAAATTCGGCGCCAAATTCAAACCTGCCTGCACCGAATTCTGTACGTATCTGTGGTGCGGCGGGGGTGGCGGCGGATTGGCCAATATGGCTGACAATGCCAAATCAGGTGTACTTCGATAGACATTGCGTGCATTCAGGTGCCCCGCGGGGCTGGGTCCCATGTCGCCAGGTGTGTCCCTCATTTGGGTGAAGCCGACAGTGGCTGAGCGTTGATGTTGTATGAAAGTTGAGGATGTGCTGGGAGACTGGAGTTCTTCGTATGAGGGCTGGCTGAAGTGTTGCGGTTGTGAAATTAGAGGACACGCTTTGCAAGTTCCAGGGTTGGATTAAAAAATTTTTATGTTAACGACCTTTGTTAAAAAAATTTTAAATTTTTTTAAAAGCACTTTTTTTTGTTCCGACCCCCCCCCCCAAAAAAAAATCGGATTCTTGAAGAATGAAATTGCTGAAATCATGGTATGTATGTTTTGAGAAACACAAAAGAGAACATTTCCACTGACTTGCATGTTAACGCCGATTACCTGCGAACGAATCCCTTTGATCATGACTTTGAGAACCTCGAAGGAAACTCTGTGGATATACTGTATATGACAAAGGGAAGACCAACTTTCTGTTTGTGAATTTGGGGATAAATTTGGAGATAAAAACTTACATCATACTCATTTTTTTTGTCACAACAGCAACAAATGACTAATCCACGACCACAGCAAACAGGCGACCAACATGGAGTCTGTCCATAGCTTACGATATGCTCAATAAGTGTACAGTATACGGTATGGGGTGTCCTATATTATACATGCAGCGGTTGTTGGGATGTCTGGGAACTGTATGAGTCCATCACAACATCATTTCAAACTGAAATATAATAGCCGCAAGCAATTTTTTGAGAATCATGAGCAATAAGACACATTAAAAGAAGTGCTTTTACCTTAAAAAGTCAGAAAAGAACGAAAAAAGTGAAAAATAATAAAAGAGGTGGACTTACTTTTTAAAATTTTGAAATAAAAAAAGTAGCCAAGCTTAAAAAATTTTTTGCAAATCTTTTTACTTTTTTAGTCCAACCCTGGCAAGTTCTATTTTCTAATCTTGATGAATTTGTTTCAATTTTGATTGAAATTTGTTTTTTAAATTGAAAAACACTTTCAAAACAAATCATCACCAGAGTTCAGCACACACTACAAGTACCTTTGTGCTAATTTCACAACGTTTTTCAATCAGTGAGAAAGATTAACTGGATCGCACTTGAGTCAGCAAAGACACTAAAGGTCGGTTTATACTTCTGACCGCTCGGCAGTAGCAGTCAGAAAATTGTGACTTCCCATCCGATTGACTGCTACCCCATTTATACTCGAGCGCAGTCAAAACTATGGCAGGCGCGAAAAAAGTATAAATGCGCCGGGCAGTCACCGATTCTGGACTTCCGGCCTGTCAAAAAACAGCGGGTGAAAAAGTTTTAACTTTCTGAGCAGTTTTGAGCTGACTCCCGCACATGTTTTGTCGTTTATCGGTAGATCTGGACGAGAAAAACTTGGTTTGTGTTGAAAGAAAAAACACAGATGGCATCCTGCATCATTCTCACCACAACTGCTTAGCCCTTGTTGACTGCCGGGACTAAATAAGGCACTTTTGAACATCGCTTTGTTGTTTGAATGCTCTTTACTTGGCTTTAAAAATTTGCCTATGGCGTTTCTGAGTCAGTTCCAATAAGTGCTGGTGTCATTGACCGAACAGCGAACCCGTGAACTGGTTGCTTTGTGGTGTGATCACATCCAAACATTGATTGCGTGATTTCGTAGAGTTTTATAGGCCTTATATCTTTTCGTGGTCATTTTTGAAATCACCAGGTCCGATCACGGAGGAAACATAACAAAAATGTGCAAAAAGTCACTTTCGCGTGCGCCATCAGGATTGGAACCCTCGTGTGACCAAACGCTAAGCCACTATCACACGGAGACGTTAGCTTCCGGCCGCTGAGCGCGCTATATGATCTCAGACTCAGGCAATGTGTTTGTGGGTGCGAGATATGCAAAATGAACTACTATATCATAAAACAATTTGTGAAAAAACGGCAAAAACGCACCTATTTTAGACACAATCACGGTCAATCCAAGCCAACACCCAGCTTTGACTGCCCCAAATTCTCATTTATTCGTTTGCAGCCGCCCATCAAAGACAGTCATCAGCAGTTCGAAGTCAGAAGCAGGCAAACACCAGAGGCAGTTACTGACTGCCGATGACTCTACCTGCCCTTTACTTCCTCAGATTTTTGACGGTACTGCCCAGGAGTCAGAAGTACAAACCGACCTTAGCTTTTAAAAAACTATAGAACTGTGTGCAACAGTCAGCCACGCCCACGGTACTAACGTCAACGCAGTGTTGTAATCCGGTGCAGGTCTATACGGTGGTGGAGTCCTGTTCTGTGCCATGCTCGGTGAGCCAGGTCCGGTTCTGGGTCCGGTAGTCCACTCCGTACCGATATTGCTGCCGTCGGTGGGCGTTATTGAGCCTGAATGACAAAGACTAATGGCAATAACAGGGTGCATAAGGTTTGTTTGATAACTATCATCTTTGATCATTTGATCGTCATAACCATCATTGTTTGATCATCAAGCGCCACCATTTCTTCGCGGTGCTCGCTACCAACGCCGATGCCGCTGTGTTCAATGGCACCGCCGGCCACTATCGTGTTCAGCCAACATTTCACAATCAACGGAACCATGTGAACCCCCGAGTGGCACCCCAGTGCAAAACGGTGTTTTCCGGCCCGCAAGTATATGTCTTCCCTGATTTTGTTTACTTTCTCGCCCTTTACTGTCCTGGGTTCTGTATTTATTTTTCCTTACCGTAACGTTCACACCCTCTTTTGTGTTAATTTTCATGCCCGTAAATTCCACACCCGGTCTTGTAATTATGCTTCGTCCATTTAACCATATACTGTTAGTTGGCGCGGACGCAATAAACTAATATAAACTAAACCATTTATGATCATATCTGCATTCGCCAACTGAATTCAAACTCAGATCTGATAAATTGCTTCGCAAGTGATACAAACGTCAGTATCTGTATCCAAGCCATTTATTGGACATCTGCGAGTTTTTGTGATCACCTCACATAGGTTTTCATGCTTTTCTCAATCAGAAATTGCGATCATTGTCATTGTGGCGTTTGCGATAACCTGGCACTATGTAAAGATGTGTGAATAAAAACCAACCAACCAACCAAGAAAGCTATACGGATTTTGTCTCAGTCGAAAACAAAAAATCAACACGGAACTAACCATTAGGCACGAGTGTTGTACTGGACCCATTGACTGATTGAATGAGATCAAAATTAGCGGCCCCGATATGCGGCGTGCTTCGGGATAAACGTCCATTCAGTTGCTGTTGTCGTTGGATTTGCGAGGCTGGCACGGGAGACCGGTCGTTGACAACTGCAAAAGCTCAACACGAGCGCTCAAAATCTATGATAGTGAGTGATCAGTGTTCTGGATCTGGTCACAATGAAAAATGGCGCAAATCGAATTTAATGATAGGGCTGGCCCCAGTCCTATTTTGCAAGATCGAATGATGTGATTGGGTCCGCAAGACAGGATTGGAACAAACCGATTATTGGCTTTGTCCAATGTAAATGTGTGCTCAACTGAAACAGAGACCGGACTTTAAACCCATTTTTGTCTGAATTTTTCTCAGTCTTGCTTCTTGTTGGTTTTCGTTGAACACAAATTCACATTTGCTCACGTGCCGGAAATTTGAGAACTTGACCGCGTCTCGGAATCCCGGCCATTGTGACGCGAAAAAAACATGAAACATTGGACAAGGCGAAGTCACTAACTTGTCTGTCTAACATTCGAAACATTTGTGTTGCTGGTGGCAGCACCCACAACCGAGCGTTTGTAATAGGAGGGCAGCGTGGACTGGGTGTGCTGACAAGATGTCGAAGGGTTGTAGATTGAGGAAGTCTGCAGGGTTGTGGACTTGTTGTCCATTAATTGATCAAAAATGTCACGTGGTGACTGAGGCACATCCAGTGTAGTTCCTGGGGGGGGGGAGGGGGGGGGGTCCCCCCCCCCTAAGGTACACTAACCGCCGCGACCAAGGTACACTAGTACACTAACCGCCGCGTCAGGTACACTAACCGCCTCAACTTTTGCCTAAAATGGCCATTTTTAGGCCTAAAATGGGCATTTTTAGGCCCAAAATGTGTGATTTTTAGGTCAATGTTCTCAAAAGTCGCCAAAATACCCTTGTTCTGAAGAATTTTTTCCAAAAAGGGGTAAAAATAGGTCAAATTTTCTACCTCAAAAAGTGACTTTTTCCTGATTTTGGGTCTTCCCCCCCCCCTTCCCCCCCCCCAGGGAGGTACACTAACCGCCTCACGGAAAAAAGGGGTAGGTACACTAACCGCCGCGCCGGACCAGGAACTACACTGGGCACATCGGAACCATTTATCCAGTTCGTAAGCAACCAGTATAGTCAGACGATTGAATTTGAGAAACTTGCACCACCAGAAAACGAACACAAAAATCTAACCTTTTCGACATAGGCAGGCGATGAGCGAGCATTCAGGCTGCCATGTGACTGCTGCATCAACATTGAGTGAAGTCTGAAGATGAAACAACTTCGTATGTAAAACAATCCCCAATTGAGGTTATTCGGGAGTGGTTCGGAATACAGGGTGGGGGGGGGGGGGGGGGTGTGTTTTGGGGGGTTTGTTCCGGGTGCGCGGCTGTGTCCGTTTTCCCCCCCTTTTCCCCCTGCCTTTCACCATCTGTGGATATTGTCTGTTCTAATGATTGTGATCAGCTTATACGATGTTGCGGGCCTTAATTGAGAACTTTTGTTTTGGAATCTCAAGTCCGAGACATGTCACAAGTAAACCATCAGGGGGATTATTTAGCATTCTCCGGTACTTTCCTAGTGCAAACTGACCTGTACACCGATTTGGCCTTCCACGAAAACGTTCTGTAGAACTCCAACTGCCAACTGAATATCATGGCTACGTAACGTGCTACCTCCTGATCGTCAAGCGTGAATTTGACTTTGCTGACTTCGGCCAGCTGAATTACCAGATGACGTTTGTGCGACGTAATCGAGAAGATCTCTTCCCATCTGAAAATCGAAAATTGCGTTTCTTTTTCGCATTCAATGCCCAAGGTGATCCCGGAAAACGGTGATCGGTGCGAGCTCTGGTACGGTCTCAGTGAGGTAAACTTCTGCATTTCATGGTCATCTGTATCTGTATTCTTGAACATTGTGGGGGTCAAATTTCCAGAACCTGGCCCATTCGAGTTGACAATAATCCTCGTTGCACACTCAGTTCTACTATCAATGATTCAACATTTCTGTTGATTTCAGCACTTGCAGAGCTCATCATTGTGTGCGAGCAAACAGGACACAAATAAATGCCTCTTATGATGATTGAATTTAGAAACGATTCTCGCCCAGATGTTTTGTTCCATGATCGTTTTGTTGAACAAAGCATAAAAAATTCGTCAAAAGGTTTAAAACAAAAATTCCGCTATGCCAGCAAACCTGTATTTGAGTGGCGCACCTTGCAACCGTTTCACAAGAATGCCGTCTTGGCAGTAGCCAATGAACGTTGAACTGTTTTCTTCTTCGTCCTAAAAAGTAGAAAACATCTTGCCTGATGGAAACTTTTGGCGCAATGCTACACACCCACACACACAACAAACGCACGTTCACAAATGCTTGCAGGTCACATAATAACGTGAATCTTGTTAAAAGATCGCACATGGCCAAACGCACCTGGTTAAATGAGGCACCGTGAGCTAAAAAGTTCGAGCTACAGCGAGCATACGACTTTAATGTCAGGTTTCAAGAGCCTGGCACGAACGCTACATTGAGCGAGTCCAGTCAACCCACAGCAGTATCATTTCTTTTTTGAGGTGTATTCTGTCACCCAGGGTTGGAAAAAATTTCCAAACAAGTTATCTTTTTAAAAAATGTTAAAAAAGCCCCATTTCCCGCGGGAAATGTGGGAAAACGGGAAATTTTCCGCGGGAAATGGTGATATTTCGTTTGTTTTGTCCGTTTGTTTAGTTTTGTTCCCCCGAAAAAATTTTAATAAAAAATTTTTTTTTGAAATTTTTCTTCGAAAACCTTCTTTTAAAAACTTTTTTGCCCGATCCTGCTGTCACCAACAAAACCAAACAATAACACGGCTAAAGCACGCACCCTGGCGCCAAAGAACTCCGTGCCGTAGGAGTCATTGAGTTGCACTTCACTGATGTACAACATTTGTGCGTCCGCGGTTGCCAGGCCGCGCAGTTCGTTGTGCGCAATCACCACTTGACGGATTAAGTCCTCGAGCACTTGAGGACTCGACGTTAGGTGCTGCAACATTGGGGCACACTATACTTGCATATTTTTCCGCAAAATATATTTTTGGAAAAAAAAACCGTTTTTTTTCCGGAAACAACCGTTTTTTCCAAATATTTTTCCAGTACTTAAGGATACCCATGGTCCAAAAACGCCTATTTTGGACAAAATTTTGTCGGGAAATGGCCTGAAACAGGCGAAAAATGCACTTGGAGATTAAAAAGTGCTCATTTTGAACTGTTTAGCACCGATTTACATTGGTTTTGACAACATCCTTTCGCAACCCTTGAAAACATCTCGGAAATTTTTGGAAAAAAACCCGTTTTTTGTTCCAAAAGTTGCCACTTGGAAAAATTTCCGGAAAAATAAAAACGTGTTTTTCCGGGCCTCGAAAAAAAACGTTTTTTTTGAAAAAAAAGGTTTTACCAGTCCATATTTTGACTATTCTTCATGGTGATCAAAAATGGAAAATGAGTTCCGATCATGTCTGACACTACGCATAAAATGGGGAACGTCCGCACAGAATCGAACCGTTTAGTCAGTCAACCACACTGCAAACAATCAGAAAACTTGGAAGCTAAAAAGCATTTGTTCACAAACACGGTTCTTTGACTAACACAGAACTGAAGCGGAAAAAAAAGTTTCGCATCAAAGGCACGTGTGGCGTTGGAGCGATAGGTTTCAATGGATTCTTGTTTCCAATTGTGAAACTTTCAACAAGCACATCAAGTTGTTTCCAAACAAACCTTTGGCAACAGCGGGACATTCGACATAAAATCCACGGTGTGCGTCGAGTCAGCATGGTCACCGTATTCAACTGAATTGAACCATAATTGGTTAATGGATGGAATTCACAAAACAAAGTCAAGTTCACCGTCAACCTCACCGTCAAAGTTCAAAGTCAGATGTTTCGCGTTGCCGCTGGCTGATGCAGTAGACACGATTTTGTAAGAGAAGAATCAAATTTAAGGCGTTCTTGCGAATGACTGGATGCTTTTCTCTCTTTATTATTATTTTAAGGATGTAACACAAACGTTTTGGAAGAGTATTTCCCAGTTTTAGGCGCAAGAAATTTTGACTTCGGTCAGTGATCGCAACATTATTTCAATACCACTCGCCACTCCTAAAACTCGGAGATAGTCTTCTAAAACGCTTGTGTTACATCCTTAAAATAACATATTGTTGAGAAAACAGTGCAACCATACACTACAACGCGTCAAAAATTGACAGTTCGTTTTGAAAACCGCGTCTTTTTCCATCAGCCAGCGTGACGCTGAAACATCTGAATTTGAACTTTGACGGCGAGGTTGACGAGGAACTTGACTTTTTGTGAATTCCACCCATTGAGTTGACGTAAAAGGTTAACGCCGCACCTGTGGTACTACCCTGCTCTCTTTATGGTGACTCTCTATGGCAAAACACTAGCGTTGCTAATAATTTCGAACGATATTTCGGTCCCCAAAACGGCTTGTGTTGTGGTCAACGGCCTGCGGGTCGAAAATACAGGACGCAGGCACTGCCGATTACGTGCCACATGATAAACAGGACAGAATGTATAGTCCGTCCATCGGCTCGTGGCACTTTGTGATGCAGCTGGCTGGCTTGTTCCCTTCTTCAACGTTCTAATGAAGGAGAAACTGGGTCTCCGAAAAAATATTTTTTTTTGCCCAAATTATGATTCCAATGAAATTAACGTGTTTTGTTCATGAATTAACTGAATATGTTGTGCAAAAAACATAGATCAGGCACAAACATGGCTTCCGCTGTGTGAGAACACTCATTTCGATAAATCAAGTGCATTTTCTGTTGAAAACACCGAAGAAAAAATTTCTTTCACGTAATGAACTAATAAAATGTTGAACACGTGTATTTTGCGTTATCAATGTCCAAATGCCTTTTACACGTATAAATTTGATTGAATTAATTCTTTTTCGACGCATTTTACCAGTTTTTTCAGCATTTTTGCAAAATTGGTCACTCATATTCTCTTTCATTGGAAGTTGGAGGAAGGAAACAAGCCAGCCAGCAGCAACAAAGTGCCACGAACTGATGGGCGGATTATACCATTGTTCCGACTGAATTACAAACCGACCTTGCATGCTGTAGCTGGCGAGTACAATTGCTTTCTCCGGAGCCACGAGCAGTCGTCCCTCTATGATGTCGGCCTTCATTTGCAGATAATAGTAGTATCTGAAAGAATACGCTGATCCCTTGCGAAGCTTGGTTAGCCTTTTTGCAGTATCATCACATTAAACTGACACAAAACCACAAGGTCTTCAAAAAAAATCACAAACACGCCGCAACATGACCTGAACCCGGCACAATATGGACTGATCCCAATATGCGCCCTCTGAGCCCGACATTTGTTGTTTGACGAGGACGAGGATTAATGCATAATTTTCAGTTCTGTTAACATGTCCTGTGATCTGTCCTGATGTCCGTGATCTTTCTCTCTCCTTGGCGCTTTTTGTAGCTTTTATTTGCTGTGGTTTTGTTATAACCAGTGTTGTAACTATTTTCATTTCCGTAATTGTCCCACCCGGTCTTGTAACTGTGCTTCTATCACTAATTTACGTGCATGGTTTTATGCGTCACTGAGAGCAATAAACCAACCAACATGACCTGAAGGTCCCCGTCCTCATTTTTGTTCACAAACGCACCGCACGTGTACCATACGTGCTGCTTGGTATGCACTACTGTGCTCATCGCTACCTGTTTTTTTGCATCGCTATGTAAACAAGCACACACCCCTTCATTCGCTCCCTTCATCTGTGGCATGTCAAATGTATTTTTTGTTTCTACCTTTCAGGTAAATCAAACCACCGATCTTATCAGGTATTGGTCGCACAATGACTATATAAGAATTCATCAAATCAATCCTGATCTTCACGTTCAGTCACTCTTAACCACTGTGCTATTTGTGATTCTCACAAAACATTTTCAGCTGAAAATAATCTAGCAGATCAACCACGTTGCCGCAGGTTTGGAACATTCTCTTTACTGCATGCTTTGTGTGCGATCACGCAACGCAACGTCATTGCCCCGTCACTTTCCCTCTTTACAATTCAGGAAAAAAATTTGACCAATTCTCATAAAGTCATTGTGCGACGTGCGACCAATACCATTAGTTATTACCAACACCGAAACAGACGAGTGACACAAATCCAGTATGCATAAGTGAACATTAACAAAAACCATGGGCAAAACCAGACAAGGTCATGAACAAAAACAAAAAACGTGCGCGAGCATTTTTACGACAGCTCAGGTTGCAGTGTGGCTTATCCCCGACGTTTGTTGCAATTGTGGGTCCAGTTTACGTTGTAACCGTCATGGCCATGAGGGTGAATGAGACATATAATACGATCCTACCCAGCATGCTAAATTGTCTGTTTTTACCGAAATCCGGTCCACCAAAAACTAGCAGAAATGTTATGCATGTATTGTATACTTTATTTCTGGACACACACACACACACACACTACACACACGCACAATTTCGGAGGTGGCAGATCTGTGAAACATTCATACGTGGCTGCTGCTTTGGGAAATGTTACGCGTTGAAGAAATACAATGTGGAGCATGATGATTTTCTCTGAGGGTACAAACGCCGAACCTGCCCGTGGTCTACCTGCGTGTGCCATCGTGCACACCAAATTCGGCGAACAATCTCCAACGTCCGGACGTCCACGTCCGTCGTACGGACTGGAGATGCCGACCGCGCAAGTCATCGGGTTTTCGGAATCGGGAACGACTAAGTCGACGCCTCGTTCCCGCGCTGAGCACCCAGTCGACACCCTACTCGACCTTGGCCA
>JASAMV010002360.1:10000-16349 GCA_030248065.1 Rhynchonema sp. JSB1_4 | reverse complement strand
CCGACCAGTGTGGGGGCAGGCCCACGTGTGCCAGGTAAGGATGCGACGTTGGAACCGGAGCAGAGATTTAAAAAACGTGTGGTGCACCAGGACAAACGTGCATGAAACATATGTCAACATCGAAACTCACTGGCAAATTTCTCAATTTCCAATCCATCGGCGGGATCCAAGCCACACACAACGAAGAAATCCACAAGCGTTGTTGTTGCGTTGCTGTTGTCGGCCATGATTGCCGTTTTGGGGAAATTAACGCGTTTTTCTCCGACCAATATCACATTGTGTTTGTCAGAGCACCTCTGAAAAAATTGTGGCGAGTTTTTTTCAACGAAACACGTTCTTTAACAAACAACACAAACAACAAAAAACAGTTTGTGGGGGAACCTGGAAAGAAAATTTTTTCTCTCTCATTGGCTTTTGCCCGTTTGGTTTTTCTTCACGAAGCCTGCTTGTGCGAGGTGGGCGCGTCTTCATTCACAAAAACATACCGACAACCTTGCTTTGCGCAGCCACTTCCTGCTTGTTTGCCAAACAGGCTTATCAATGAATCACTAACAAGCCTGGCTGGACCGCACAGTTCGGTGATGTCAATCCGTCAAACAACAAAGTTTGTCACTTTTTTCAGAAAAAAGGCTGGCACAGTAAACGTCATGAGATTGAAACACACTCAGCATGCAACCTATCCGGTTCTGCTTATTTTTATTCCAATCAAAAACAAATACACAAAAAATGCCCATCGTAGGGCAAGTATAACAACAAGTAGTACAACAACAGAGCAGACAGCTTTTTCACATAAAATACACACAGAAAATATCAACAGCGAAAACAGGCAGAGACTGAGATTGAAAGTCAAGTTTTTCAAATCAGGTCATGCAGAATAAGAATGTTGCAGCAGTTCTTCACAAGTTGACCAACGTGAACGCATACATATTCTGCACGAGTTTAAAAAAAATTTGCATGAACAATAACACCGTCGTAGACAGGATTTACAATAGAAACGATTACAAAAGGACCACAGTAGTACAGTACACGGCAGGGTTGGGCAAAAAAAAAATTTTTTTTTTAAAAAAAAGGTTTTTGAAAAAATTTTTTTTTTAAAAAAAAAATTTTTTTGTTAAAAATTTTCGGGGGAACAAAATGTTCTAAAACGTCCAAAAATGGCCTTTTTGGGGGTTATTTTTTGTCATTTTTTCTCAAGGGTCGAAAAATTTTCTTCACAAAATCACTTTTGGGGCATGTATTTGGTACCTAAGATACCCCAAATGATGTAATAATACCTTCCCGTGATACATGGGACACAGTATGCACGTGCCTACATGGTACTTCGATGTCATACCCCATCAGGTCGGTCATATACGACTGATTCAGCTACCCGACAAGTATTTCTGCAGCTAATATTCTCAATTCTGTGTGGTTTATGAGTGAATCTTGCTTATTCGGGCACAAACTGTTGTGTCCGATACCACAGAGCAGCAATCATCGGTCCATATCAAGCACAGACTGTTGGATCGCACCTAAATCACGTAAACACCCTTGATAACTGATGCAAACCAAGTCACAAAAGTGACTTGTCAATTAAAGTTGCATTTTTTCGCGATTTTGCGCGTTTTTTAGGCAAATTTGGCAAAATTTCCCCGTATCTCAGACTTTTTAAAAAAAAAATTTTTTTTTTAAAAAAATTTTTTTTTAAAAAAAAACTTGTTTAAAAAAAAAATTTTTTTTCCCAACCCTGGTACACGGTAAGTGTGACATTATCACGACAATTGTATGTTTAGAATTTGTTACACAGGGGCACGGCAATACAAGGCATCGTCTGTGTGTTGCGGTTCTGAAAAACAACATTCAATAAATAACTTGTTAGATAACACGAAAAGACCACGTACCAAAGCGACTGATAATTATCGAGCATAATTGAAGGTTCGGTCCCTATCAACCATCTTTGAACAACAAAACCATGAGCAAACCACGTTGGACAGCACTAATTAGGAAGTTCAAAATAGTGCAATGTACACAGTTGGCTTCGCAGGTACTAAAGTCCAAGTGTAACGAATACAACACGAAGTCAATACAGGGTTTCGAACTACAAAGGTAGAATAATTGATTAGTCTCTCAACATGAGTAAGCCACACGCGTTGGATAGACAATGGAATGTATTAGCTCGAACGACTTGTAATATTAGCATAAATTTGTGAGAAATCCCGTTATTCTAAAATGAATGATATAAAACCAGCAGGCAGAGACAGAGCAATTGCACACGCTGAAGATTTACAATCTAGGAATTGGCACTCGAAACGATGATTCCCCATACCATTAAAATAAATTGAGTAGCTCAATCAAAAGAAGTTTGGAATCACAAAAAACATCGAATGGTGAAATAACATTAAATTTCGCTAATATCCCTGAAGCCCGTTGTAAGTTTTCGGCCTTAGTTCGTCCTGCTTGAGTATTGCTTTGAGCTGATCTCTTTGCTCATCACTCATTTCGCCACGAGGGAACTCCACGTCAAAAGTGATCACAAGAAGACCTTTGGATTGATTGTCATTATAGTTGGGCATGCCCTGAAATTTTGAAATACGTAAGTATTGCTTTTTTTGGGTTTCATATGAAAGTTTCATCAGAAAAGCGAACAATTTACCTCAGCCTGTTTGCGAATTCTGGCTCCGGGCCAGGTGATCTTCTGTCGCTCCACGACAACCTTGTGTCCATCCAAATGATCTATCTCCATTTTGAAACCATTCAGCGCGTCCTGACGAAATGTTTCGATTATTGTTTCCTTCAACAAAAAGCTATCTAAAAAATAAGCCAAGAGGTCGAACCTGCAGCGACAATGTGATGTTTGTGTAGAGATCGTCCCCCCTTCTTTCAAATCTTGCATGTTTAGCAGTACGTATCCTCAAGCGCAAATCACCCGGTTCGCCTGCAAAACACTTTCGCTGGCAACATTATGCTGTTTTTGTCCACAAAAAATCAATAATACCTTCGATATGTGGTTCGCCTTCGCCAGTAAATACTTGCTCTTGTCCGTCAACCATACCCATCTCGATTTCGACCTAGGAACACCCATTTTTAGATCGAAAGTCTTCATTTTTATCAATCAAAGACCTTCATCTTCATCAACCTCCAGCGTTTTCTCTTCGGTCACTAATTTCAAATTCGGACATTCTTCACACACACGTTCTTGAAACATCTGGAATCGGCCGGGTCCCATCGATTGTGTGCGCATTTCCATTCGGCAGTTGCATTGTCGCGTGCCTGATATGGCAAGGTCAAGCTGTCGTTTTTCTTCAGTGATCCGTTTGAATAAGGAAGGAGCACAATTTATCATCGCAACTGACCAGACGCTGGCTTATAATGTGCTTTGTTTCGTTTGATTTCCACAAAATTCCCGTTGTACAGCTCTTCCAGCGTGACCCAAATGTCCATGACGACATCCGCACCTTTGAACTCCTGTTTGGGTCAAACGTTTGTCTTTTGCACGGCCTCCAAAAAGGAAAAGAATGAAAATCTACACACCTGCTGGCCTCCTTGGCCTGGCTGGCCGCCGAATCCGAAAAAGTCGCCAAAGAAGGACGAGAACGGATCACCATGTGGTTGATCCCCAAACTTTTTCAATCCTTCCTCTCCGTGTCTGTCGTAAACCTTGCGTCGTTCTGGGTCGGATAGGGTCTGGAAAAGCACCATTTTCTGTTCTTTCTCATGCGAAAAACGTAAACGTGAATAAAAACTGGCGTGGAATCCTATTGCCGATGAACACAAGCCAAGATAAAAAGCGCTTCACTAACTTCATACGCCGCGCCGAGATCTTGAAATTTTTCATGTGCAATTTCATCGTCTGGATGTCTATCCGGATGGTACTCTTTCGCCAACTTTCTGTACGCCTTCTTTATCTGATTTGAGTTCGCGTTTCTCGGCACACCCAGAATTTTATAGAAATCTCGGCCTGCCAGCGCTTGCAGCACGAAACACAGCAGCAGTTGCGTGTATGTGAGAAACGTTCTTGAGAAATTCATCCTGATCAATTAATCTGAGCAATTAAATCGGCGCACCGACGTCGCACCAGCTAAATTCAAATCGAGCAAGTTAAAACTTGATCGCCAAAAGCTTTGGCGAGGCACGAGTGACGATGATGAAAATGGTGCAAGCCAAGCCAAAAGCTTCAGCGTCGTTGAGCCAAGCCAATTTTCACTCTTTTCGGTCGCCAGATGCAACCAATTATCTTGGTCTTTACGATTGTTCTGAAACACGCAAAGCCAATTGCAATGCAACAACCGGACAAAAATTACCATTTCCTATTATACTGGTTGATGGACACTGTTTGTTAAGGAAAAAAAACGAAAAAAACGAGCCGTAAGTGAGTGATCAGTACTTGTCTGTTTGACAACTTTTTCACTGAAAGCAAGCGCCATTTTTTCACCAAAAAAAGGTTCAGAAAAATCGCAAAAATTATGACAAAAATCAGGTAAAATTACGACAAAATATTCGGGCCGTGCCAGAGAGTCCGGGGCTCGGGCCGGACCGGCCACACTATACTGTCATAAAGAACCGTTTTTTTATTTTTCATGGAAAAAAACGGTTTTTTTTCGAAAAAAACCGTTTTCTTCCAAATACTTTTCCAGTACTTAAGAGCGTAATTTCGAAAAATATAACAATTTCAGTGCAAAATTTGTTCGAAGTGGCGAGAGTGTTCTTGAACAGTGTTGAAGTCAGTCGAAAACACTTGGTTTACACGCTTTTTGGCCAATTTGAGGTCGGTTAATTTTCGCGCTCGAGCCAATTTTTCACTAAAATCGAAAAACTCATCAGTTTTGCATTACAATTTTTTGGCAAAATTGGAATAAAGTACCGATATTTCGATCAAAAACCGAAAAGATACCCACGGAAAAATAAATGGAAAAGTATTCGGGTCTCGGAAAAAAGGTTTTTTTCGGGTTTTTTCCCGGAAAAAACGGTTTTTTTCACCTGCCAGTATTAGGCCACATCCGGCCCGATTGCGATTTGCGACCTCTGAAATGGAAAATTTCCATGGAAATTTATCTGGCGCCGGAAAAAAACGATTTTTTTTCGTTCTTTGCCAGGAAAAAATGTTTTTTTCACGTTGGGCTGGGCACAATAGCGAGACATGAAAAAACCGCAAAACAACTCAGCCTCCGAGTTCCCACCCAGAGATCGGTAGGAAACAAGAGGAAAAAAATTTTCGTTTTTTTCCTTTTTTCCTAGGAAAAAACTCCTTAGGGGGAATCCCCCCATCCCCCAGCCACTACACTGGTCTGAAGCTTTGTTTCTTTTGTGTTGGGGCGATATCTTGCTGCAAGTGCATTAAAAACGAAAAAATTTTATGTTTGGAGCTCAGTCTGAGAACATGAATATGGTGAATTGACGAGGTCATGTCATTGTCCTCAGAAACAGTTGTTTCCTATCTCGTTGTATGATTATCCATGACTGAATTTCTTTGTTTCAGCTCGGGATTGGGATTTTGGCATTGGCAGGCGGCTGTGCGACGGCGAAGAACAAGGGCTACCCGTGTATCAATGCAAATAAACGCTGTTTTACAGACAAAAATAGCTTTTTTTCATCTCAAACTGGCTACTGGCTATGCCTGGGCACAATACCACTTTTGACACCCAATACCAATACCCAATACCAATACCGGCCCTGTACCAATACCCAATACCCAATACCAATACCAAATTGAGGACCCAATACCAATACCCAATACCAATACCGGGCGAGACCCAATACCAATACCAATACCCAATACCAAATCAATACAACTGAAGTGCCTGGTATTGGGTTTGGTATTGGGTTGGTATTGGTATTGAGTATTGGGTATTGGGTTGGTATCAGTGTAGTTCCTGGGGGGAGGGGGGTCCCCCCCCCTAAGGTACACTAACCGCCGCGACCAAGGTACACTAGTACACTAACCGCCGCGCCAGATACACTAACCGCCTCAATTCTTGACTAAAATAGGCAATTTTAGGCCTAAAATGGGCATTTTTAGGCCTAAAACGGGTAATTTTTAGGTCAATGTTGTCAAAAGTCGCCAAAATACCCTTTTTATGGAGAATTTTTTCCAAAAAGGGCCAAAAATCGGTCAAATTTTCTACCTCAAAAAGTGACTTTTTCCTGAATTTGGGTCTTCCCCCCCTTCGCCCCCCCAGGTAGGCAGTGCTGTGGCTACTTTTGCGGGGCGGGTAGGGTACATAGGTGGAAAAAATCGGGGCGGGTAGGGGGGTAGTGTACCTGGGATTTTGGGGGGGGGGACTCCGGTGTGGGGGGAGCAGTGTAGTTCCTGGGGGGGGGGGGGGACCCCCTCGGGTACGTCTGTTCCCCCTCCGAGGTACGCCTGCCCCAC
>JASAMV010002360.1:0-5000 GCA_030248065.1 Rhynchonema sp. JSB1_4 | reverse complement strand
GAGGTCGCAAATCGCAATCGGGCCGGATGTGGCCTAATACTGGCAGGTGAAAAAAACCGTTTTTTCCGGGAAAAAACCCGAAAAAAACCTTTTTTCCGAGACCCGAATACTTTTCCATTTATTTTTCCGTGGGTATCTTTTCGGTTTTTGATCGAAATATCGGTACTTTATTCCAATTTTGCCAAAAAATTGTAATGCAAAACTGATGAGTTTTTCGATTTTAGTGAAAAATTGGCTCGAGCGCGAAAATTAACCGACCTCAAATTGCCAAAAAGCGTGTAAACCAAGTGTTTTCGACTGACTTCAACACTGTTCAAGAACACTCTCGCCACTTCGAACAAATTTTGCACTGAAATTGTTATATTTTTCGAAATTACGTTCTTAAGTACTGGAAAAATATTTGGAAAAAAACGGTTTTTTTTCGAAAAAAAACCGTTTTTTTCCACGAAAAATAAAAAAACGGTTCTTTATGACAGTATAGTGTGGCCGGTCCGGCCCGAGCCCCGGACTCTCTGGCACGGCCCGAATATTTTGTCGTAATTTTACCTGATTTTTGTCATAATTTTTGCGATTTTTCTGAACCTTTTTTTGGTGAAAAAATGGCGCTTGCTTTCAGTGAAAAAGTTGTCAAACAGACAAGTACTGATCACTCACTTACGGCTCGTTTTTTTCGTTTTTTTTCCTTAACAAACAGTGTCCATCAACCAGTATAATAGGAAATGGTAATTTTTGTCCGGTTGTTGCATTGCAATTGGCTTTGCGTGTTTCAGAACAATCGTAAAGACCAAGATAATTGGTTGCATCTGGCGACCGAAAAGAGTGAAAATTGGCTTGGCTCAACGACGCTGAAGCTTTTGGCTTGGCTTGCACCATTTTCATCATCGTCACTCGTGCCTCGCCAAAGCTTTTGGCGATCAAGTTTTAACTTGCTCGATTTGAATTTAGCTGGTGCGACGTCGGTGCGCCGATTTAATTGCTCAGATTAATTGATCAGGATGAATTTCTCAAGAACGTTTCTCACATACACGCAACTGCTGCTGTGTTTCGTGCTGCAAGCGCTGGCAGGCCGAGATTTCTATAAAATTCTGGGTGTGCCGAGAAACGCGAACTCAAATCAGATAAAGAAGGCGTACAGAAAGTTGGCGAAAGAGTACCATCCGGATAGACATCCAGACGATGAAATTGCACATGAAAAATTTCAAGATCTCGGCGCGGCGTATGAAGTTAGTGAAGCGCTTTTTATCTTGGCTTGTGTTCATCGGCAATAGGATTCCACGCCAGTTTTTATTCACGTTTACGTTTTTCGCATGAGAAAGAACAGAAAATGGTGCTTTTCCAGACCCTATCCGACCCAGAACGACGCAAGGTTTACGACAGACACGGAGAGGAAGGATTGAAAAAGTTTGGGGATCAACCACATGGTGATCCGTTCTCGTCCTTCTTTGGCGACTTTTTCGGATTCGGCGGCCAGCCAGGCCAAGGAGGCCAGCAGGTGTGTAGATTTTCATTCTTTTCCTTTTTGGAGGCCGTGCAAAAGACAAACGTTTGACCCAAACAGGAGTTCAAAGGTGCGGATGTCGTCATGGACATTTGGGTCACGCTGGAAGAGCTGTACAACGGGAATTTTGTGGAAATCAAACGAAACAAAGCACATTATAAGCCAGCGTCTGGTCAGTTGCGATGATAAATTGTGCTCCTTCCTTATTCAAACGGATCACTGAAGAAAAACGACAGCTTGACCTTGCCATATCAGGCACGCGACAATGCAACTGCCGAATGGAAATGCGCACACAATCGATCGAACCCGGCCGATTCCAGATGTTTCAAGAACGTGTGTGTGAAGAATGTCCGAATTTGAAATTAGTGACCGAAGAGAAAACGCTGGAGGTTGATGAAGATGAAGGTCTTTGATTGATAAAAATGAAGACTTTCGATCTAAAAATGGGTGTTCCTAGGTCGAAATCGAGATGGGTATGGTTGACGGACAAGAGCAAGTATTTACTGGCGAAGGCGAACCACATATCGAAGGTATTATTGATTTTTTGTGGACAAAAACAGCATAATGTTGCCAGCGAAAGTGTTTTGCAGGCGAACCGGGTGATTTGCGCTTGAGGATACGTACTGCTAAACATGCAAGATTTGAAAGAAGGGGGGACGATCTCTACACAAACATCACATTGTCGCTGCAGGTTCGACCTCTTGGCTTATTTTTTAGATAGCTTTTTGTTGAAGGAAACAATAATCGAAACATTTCGTCAGGACGCGCTGAATGGTTTCAAAATGGAGATAGATCATTTGGATGGACACAAGGTTGTCGTGGAGCGACAGAAGATCACCTGGCCCGGAGCCAGAATTCGCAAACAGGCTGAGGTAAATTGTTCGCTTTTCTGATGAAACTTTCATATGAAACCCAAAAAAAGCAATACTTACGTATTTCAAAATTTCAGGGCATGCCCAACTATAATGACAATCAATCCAAAGGTCTTCTTGTGATCACTTTTGACGTGGAGTTCCCTCGTGGCGAAATGAGTGATGAGCAAAGAGATCAGCTCAAAGCAATACTCAAGCAGGACGAACTAAGGCCGAAAACTTACAACGGGCTTCAGGGATATTAGCGAAATTTAATGTTATTTCACCATTCGATGTTTTTTGTGATTCCAAACTTCTTTTGATTGAGCTACTCAATTTATTTTTAATGGTATGGGGAATCATCGTTTCGAGTGCCAATTCCTAGATTGTAAATCTTCAGCGTGTGCAATTGCTCTGTCTCTGCCTGCTGGTTTTATATCATTCATTTTTAGAATAACGGGATTTCTCACAAATTTATGCTAATATTACAAGTCGTTCGAGCTAATACATTCCATTGTCTATCCAACGCGTGTGGCTTACTCATGTTGAGAGACTAATCAATTATTCTACCTTTGTAGTTCGAAACCCTGTATTGACTTCGTGTTGTATTCGTTACACTTGGACTTTAGTACCTGCGAAGCCAACTGTGTACATTGCACTATTTTGAACTTCCTAATTAGTGCTGTCCAACGTGGTTTGCTCATGGTTTTGTTGTTCAAAGATGGTTGATAGGGACCGAACCTTCAATTATGCTCGATAATTATCAGTCGCTTTGGTACGTGGTCTTTTCGTGTTATCTAACAAGTTATTTATTGAATGTTGTTTTTCAGAACCGCAACACACAGACGATGCCTTGTATTGCCGTGCCCCTGTGTAACAAATTCTAAACATTCAATTGTCGTGATAATGTCACACTTACCGTGTACCCGGGTTGGGAAAAAAAATTTTTTTTTTAAACAAGTTTTTAAAAAAAAATTTTTTTAAAAAAAAAATTTTTTTTTTAAAAAGTCTAGATACGGGGAAATTTTGCCAAATTTGCCTAAAAAACGCGCAAAATCGCGAAAAAATGCAACTTTAATTGACAAGTCACTTTTGTGACTTGGTTTGCATCAGTTATCAAGGGTGTTTACGTGATTCAGGATGCGATGCCAACATTCTGTGCTTGATATTGACCGATGATTGCTGCTCTGTGGTATCGGACACAACAGTTTGTGCCCGAATAAGCAAGATTCACTCATAAACCACACAGAATTGAGAATATTAGCTGCAGAAATACTTGTCGGGTAGCTGAATCAGTCGTATATGACCGACCTGATGGGGTATGACATCGAAGTACCATGTAGGCACGTGCATACTGTGTCCCATGTATCACGGGAAGGTATTATTACATCATTTGGGGTATCTTAGGTACCAAATACATGCCCCAAAAGTGATTTTGTGAAGAAAATTTTTCGACCCTTGAGAAAAAATGACAAAAAATAACCCCCAAAAAGGCCATTTTTGGACGTTTTAGAACATTTTGTTCCCCCGAAAATTTTTAACAAAAAAATTTTTTTTTTAATAAAAAAATTTTTTCTATATGCTTTGTTTTTAAAAAAAAATTTTTTTTTTGCCCAAACCTGCCGTGTACTGTACTACTGTGGTCCTTTTGTAATCGTTTCTATTGTAAATCCTGTCTACGACGGTGTTATTGTTCATGCAAATTTTTTTTAAACTCGTGCAGAATATGTATGCGTTCACGTTGGTCAACTTGTGAAGAACTGCTGCAACATTCTTATTCTGCATGACCTGATTTGAAAAACTTGACTTTCAATCTCAGTCTCTGCCTGTTTTCGCTGTTGATATTTTCTGTGTGTATTTTATGTGAAAAAGCTGTCTGCTCTGTTGTTGTACTACTTGTTGTTATACTTGCCCTACGATGGGCATTTTTTGTGTATTTGTTTTTGATTGGAATAAAAATAAGCAGAACCGGATAGGTTGCATGCTGAGTGTGTTTCAATCTCATGACGTTTACTGTGCCAGCCTTTTTTCTGAAAAAAGTGACAAACTTTGTTGTTTGACGGATTGACATCACCGAACTGTGCGGTCCAGCCAGGCTTGTTAGTGATTCATTGATAAGCCTGTTTGGCAAACAAGCAGGAAGTGGCTGCGCAAAGCAAGGTTGTCGGTATGTTTTTGTGAATGAAGACGCGCCCACCTCGCACAAGCAGGCTTCGTGAAGAAAAACCAAACGGGCAAAAGCCAATGAGAGAGAAAAAATTTTCTTTCCAGGTTCCCCCACAAACTGTTTTTTGTTGTTTGTGTTGTTTGTTAAAGAACGTGTTTCGTTGAAAAAAACTCGCCACAATTTTTTCAGAGGTGCTCTGACAAACACAATGTGATATTGGTCGGAGAAAAACGCGTTAATTTCCCAAAACGGCAATCATGGCCGACAACAGCAACGCAACAACAACGCTTGTGGATTTCTTCGTTGTGTGTGGCTTGGATCCCGCCGATGGATTGGAAATTGAGAAATTTGCCAGTGAGTTTCGATGTTGACATATGTTTCATGCACGTTTGTCCTGGTGCACCACACGTTTTTTAAATCTCTGCTCCGGTTCCAACGTCGCATCCTTACCTGGCACACGTGGGCCTGCCCCCACACTGGTCGG
>JASAMV010002359.1:0-15140 GCA_030248065.1 Rhynchonema sp. JSB1_4 | reverse complement strand
TTCTCAAGCTGTAGAACAGCTTTTCTTTGATGATCCTTCCGCAGGTTCACCTACGGAAACCTTGTTACGACTTTTGCCCGGTTCAAGCCGCTGCGATTAAAGTGGTTTCCATCGACATAAAGCCCGTGAAGGCCCAATGTCGTCAGTCCCCAGTCTTCTCGAAACGGCTCAGTCCCGGGCAGCGACGGGCGGTGTGTACAAAGGGCAGGGACGTAATCAGCGCAAGCTTATGACCCGCACTTACTGGGACTTCCTCGTTCAAGGGACACATTTGCAAGTCCCGATCCCAATCACGAAGGTTTTTCAAGGGGTTACCTAGCCATGTCAAACAAGGTTTTCTAGCACGCTGATACCTTCAGTGTAGCGCGCGTGCAGCCCCGGACATCTAAGGGCATCACAGACCTGTTATTGCTCCTTCTCATGCGGCTGAACACCGCTTGTCCCTCTAAGAAGTGTCGGCGACCAGAGAATCGCCTCACTAGTTAGTAGGTTGGAGTCTCGTTCGTTATCGGAATAAACCAGACAAATCACTCCACCAACTAAGAACGGCCATGCACCACCACCCACCGAATCAAGAAAGAGCTCTCAATCTGTCAATCCTTACGGTGTCCGGGCCGGGTGAGTTTTCCCGTGTTGAGTCAAATTAAGCCGCAGGCTCCACTCCTGGTGGTGCCCTTCCGTCAATTCCTTTAAGTTTCAGCTTTGCAACCATACTTCCCCCGGAACCGGAAAACTTTCGTTTCCGGGAAGCTCCCCGACGGGTCTAGAATAACACCGTCGGATCGCTAGTTGGCATCGTTTACGGTTAGAACTAGGGCGGTATCTGATCGCCTTCGAACCTCTAACTTTCGTTCTTGATTAATGAAAACATTCTTGGCAAATGCTTTCGCAGTAGTGCGTCTTGCGACGATCCAAGAATTTCACCTCTAACGTCGCAATACGAATGCCCCCGTCTGTCCCTCTTAATCATTACCTCATGTTCCGAAAACCAACAAAATAGAACCAAGGTCCTATTCTATTATTCCATGCACAAATATTCAAGCGAGACGCTTGTTTTAAGCACTCTAGTTTTTTCAAAGTAAACCTGTCAGTCACCCAGGACACACGGTTAAGTGCATCAAGGGTTGAACTGGCTGCTCAGTGCTGGTCTTCAGTGCACACCCGTAAGGCGGACCGAGACCACGCACGCAGATCCAACTACGAGCTTTTTAACCGCAGCAGCATAGATATACACTGGCGGAGCTGGAATTACCGCGGCTGCTGGCACCAGACTTGCCCTCCGCTAGGTCCTCGTTAAAGGATTTAGATTGTTCTCATTCCGATGACGCTACTCATAAGAGAAACGTCTCGTTATTTTTCGTCACTACCTCCTCGTGCCGAGATTGGGTAATTTGCGCGCCTGCTGCCTTCCTTAGAAGTGGTAGCCGTTTCTCAGGCTCCCTCTCCGGAGTCGAACCCTAATTCTCCGTTACCCGTTACAACCATGGTAGGCACATAAACTACCATCGAAAGTTGATAAGGCAGACACTTGAAAGATACGTTGCCGGGTCAAGCCCGAAGCAATCTGCTCAGTTATTCAGATTCACCAAACCAAGGTGCAAGCACCTATTGGTTTTGTTCTAATAAATGCGCTCGTCCCGTAAGGTCGGAGCTCGTTTGCGTGTATTAGCTCTAGAATTACCACAGTTATCCAAGTATAGCGGAGATCCAAGAAACAACGGCTGTTGTAATGAGCTATTCGCGGCTTCACTTTAGTTCAGTTCATGCTTAGACATGCATGGCTTAATCTTTGAGACAAGCATATGACCACTGGCAGGATCAACCAGGTAACTGTCGTTGTGTTGTCCCCTCAACAACCAACCGATCAGTTCGAAGGGCATGCCCCAAGCCCTTGCCTCTAGTCAAACACTAGAGTGCGGCAATAGTCGCCACCTTCATACAACCACACACCACACACTCGCGAAATCCTTGGTTGTGGAACGTTAGAACGTACACGACCAACCCAATGCGTGCAATATGCGATAGACGCTCTTGTCAGAGCGACGCATACGCCAAGCAAATATTAAAGCGCAGGCACAGGCAGCCAGCAACGTATGCACGTCACTTGACCCTGACCTAGCCAGATGCGGCTGCTCTGCGCAGCCAGCCACTTCTCAACATCAGTGCTTTGCACTAACGCACGCCTTCTCTTCACCCGGTTGTGCTTTCGTCTGCCTTGGTCTTGTAGCAGGGAAAACAGGGTCCCCTACATTTGTGACCGTGTTGAAAAAAAGGGAGGTGCGTGTTTCTCCCATAAATTCACCAGACGACCTAGTTGCAAATAAAATTCCTCGTTGGCTCGTACAGACGTGTTTGTTGACGTCTGCCTGCCAGTTGTATTTATATCGCTGTTGAGAGTAACGCGCTTTACATAGCGTTTCAAATACCCGCCACACTCACGTGTATCCAGCATGGCTCGCTGATGTTTCAAAAACCAAATTTTGGCACGTTGCTACGACACTATAACTACATCCAATTTCGCTATCCAGGCACTGGAATAGCTCGGGCACAGGCGGCTAAAGTGGCTGTTACGTTGCATGCAATGTATCAAACTTTACTTAAACGTTTCATATTTGCCTGATTATTTTGCTCACCTACATATTCAGCAGCAAGATTGAATGTGACGATTTTTGGTCTTTAAAAACACACTGCCTTAACTGCAACTTAAACGGTTACGTTTTCTTATTGTTTGATTGACTGCTTTTGCTTTTAGCTCAGTATGTCTGATCTCATGAACCACATTCTGCTTTCTAAAAAAACATTTACATTCCGCCTTGTTATTTTACATACCTAGTCAATGAATATATTGATTATGACCAAGTTTGTTGTCAGTAATTTCAAGCGACTACGTTTTCTTATTGTTTTGTTTGATTGCTTTTGAGCTTTTGAGGAAGTCAGTGTGTTCTCGTGCCTCGTTTCATTTGACCACACGGCAGTAAAGCGTCGAAAGTTTGTATTGCATTTTTCAACGTCGCAAGTCGTTTGCTGATCCCGCGATTTATTCCCCGTTACTTTTTTGCAGAATGTGCGACAAACACATAACTGCACACGAGTTTTGCCACGCCATGCTCAAGTCCTGTTATGTTGCTGAGCAAACCCAAGCCACCCGTAGTTAATGTTTCGGTGGAGCTCGTGTGTCTGTTTGTGTGGTGTGCTTGGTGGGCATGCACACTGTGTACATTGGTACGTGCTTCGTTTCTTTTATCGATTACGCCAGCCATTCTCCACAACAATTTGTCTCGTCCCGCACAGAATGATCAAAATTCACATAATATCTCTCAATCTACACTTCTGTTTCATTTCAGAGAGATCAGATGACGATTCCGTCATAAAAACTGCGTAATCAAGCGCCGCAATGTCAAACAAACAACGTTATGTATCGTCATACCGACTGTGGTCGTTCTGGATCCGAATAAGGCAAGAAAAAGCAGACAACGCTTTTATTCGTTCGTTTTGCAAATCCACTTGAACAAATCTCTTGCATGTGGTAATTTTTCTTTGATTGTTGCACTTTCAGCCCTGCAATCACGATCAACAGACGAAGACGCACGACATGAGAGAAAACCAAATGAAAAAATAAAGTTAAAAAAGCTGTTCGGTGGCCAAGTAGCCGGCTCAGGTGAGGGACGCTCACTCAGTGTCATGTACCTTCCGAATTTATGCTTCGTTGGCATTACAAGTCGATTAGTCATGCCAGCATTTGAAAATATGCATAAGCATAATTGTTTATTATTTTTAGGTGATTAATGGTCTGGTTTGACAACCATTTGTTTTGCACAGATAAGAGCTGCCACATACGTGACTGCGAATCGTTGGCAAACGCTGTCTCAGTCGTGTCCGTCAGCTGGAGAACCGAAGCGACCGATAACGGTTATTGAACGAAGAAAACAAGGACCATGTACAGTAAGTTTATTTCGCGCCTTCACCCCTGTTGACGGCAAGAGTTGTCGCACGACGGCTGTTCACAAAAAAAACCATAGGGCCGATTTGGGAATGTGGGCTTATTTCGGTAACAAAAAGTACTTATTGATCAAATATATTCCACCTCGAAAATACAAAAATTGCGCGCTTGGCGCGTCAACTGTACCGGTTTCCTGGGGAACCTCTTGTGTTTTTACTCAAAAACAACCGCGGCCGTGTCTATGTAACTCTGCATGCTTTGATATCTAAGAAATTACAGAACAACTACTGTACTCACGTGCTTACTGATTGCCACTCGTAAAGCAGCCAAACAGCATTCTAAAAGTTTGTTCTCTTTTTTGTTCGACAACGCCTTTGATCAAAGAAGCAACAAACAAAAACGTGCTTTTAAAAAAATGCAACAAACACCCAAAAAGAACCGGCGTCAGACTCGGGATCCAATTGGATTACCGGGGTCGCAGATACTATAGCTGATGCGAGATTTTCTTAGCGTTACGAGTTTTGAATTGCATAAAGGTGGTCCGTTAGCTCTTTGGGACAGCTTTTACGCTGGTGACATGGTGAGATCAACAAATCTCGAACAAATCTGTTCAAAAAGACATACATACTGTAGTTAGTGATCGTGACCCAGGTTAATCCGATGCGATCCTGTCTTCATTGTACGCTTGACACTCGCACTAAAAACCAAACTATCGAATTTGCCTCGCTGTTTTGTTCGAAGTTCAATTCACCACTTGCGTATTATTTACGACCAAGCTTCTTTCATTCAATTCAGTGTTCTGCAATCAAATTCGCGTTCCAGGTGCGAACTGACACCCGCTGCTGCATTCGCCATTGCTGTCGACTTACGTATACATGCCATGGGAACAGTTTTATCATTCACAAATGGTGCAGGCTGGAATATACACGCATGTTGACTGATCTCAGAAGCCAGCCGTGTGCATGTAATTCACATTCCACAAACAAGTGATTCTAGCTTATGGCGATGCTTATTTCTCACTGTAGAATAACCATTGTGCATATATATTGTACATGTATGTACGTCCATATGTTATACAGTATAACCTGCTCATGTCATCAGCTGTATGCGATTCGGGTCCTTTTGACATAAATTAGATGGGAAACCAATCAACATTTCACACACTGCGGACAGTAATCTTGTTCTCGCCCAGCATGATATGAAACATCCACAAGTCCACATTTACTTGAAACACACGCACACCGTTTCCATGCCCATTGGGTGTGTTTTTGGCACGAATGGCGTCACACAATCTGACCGACTGCTGTGGATGGTTGTAGACATGGTTTCAGCGCATCCGACACGCAACTGGTTTTCACTTGGTTCTGACACGCACATGCTGCCTACGAACGCAGCTGTTTACGTAGCTTCGGTACGTTAGACTTGTTTTTCTTTCGGTACCTTTAGCACATCTGTTGCTGCGTGCTGCCTGGTTTTCGGCTCGTGCCGCAGAATCTAGGGCACATAGTGCGTAGACTCGTTTTTGGCGCGTGCAAACTTGCAACCTGACCTTGCTTCGCTCGCTGTGTCGCAACCTTTGTGTATACAGCACGTCTGTCAGCTTATTAAGAGGTAGCTTATCAGAGGTTATGAATGCTACTGCGTATATACGTAGTATTTCGATGCGGTCCAACGCAGAACTCTCTGTTCTCACTTTGATTTGTTCTGCTTCACTCTTGTTGTTTTTTCTTTGAAATTATCATACCGTTATAGTGAATAAAGTGTATAAAAATAAAACGAAATTAGGGCATGCGCATGTCCCATGTGATTGTATGACAGTAGCGCCAGCAACGAACGTTTTCCTTGCTGTTTTCTTCCAGAAATTTGATGGTGACATCGTTGCTTCTGGAACCGGAACTCGGCTCTGGTCAGCTGCAGTACCCTGTCGTTACGTTTGCCTGTTCACAGATGTAATGAACGACATCAACCTTGATGATCGGATCGGATCTGATGTGACTTGTCTTGGTCACGCATGATCCTTACATGAAGGACATTAATTAATTTACTGGAATCACGAATTTCGTCCAGTTTAAAAGTTTTTTGTTTTACTTAGGTCGGGAACATCTTTTGCGCTAGTCGAAATTAGTGGCATCACTAAATTTCTTAAACTCCTTAGTTCAAGAAAGTCACGTGACCAGGGCTGGTCTGGTCCGATAAGATCTGCTTATCAAGTTTGATATTTGGTTCTTATGCGTGAGTGCACAGCTTACAGTTCTGGTCTTCCGCTTTCACACGAATCATAAGAGGCTTTTCACGGACCGTTAGAACCTGCCTTTGTTTTGGTGGTTTTCAACACGAATGGCGTCACACAATCTGACCCACTGCTGGTGCTGTGGACGGTTGTAGACATGGTTTCAGCACATCACACTGGCAACTGGTTTTCACTTGGTTCTGACACGCACAGGCTGCCTACGAACGCAGCTGTTTAAGTAGCTTCGGTACGTTAGACTTGATTTTCTTTCGGTACCTTTAGCACATCTGTTGCTGCGTGCTGCCTGGTTTTCGGCTCGTGTCGCACAATCTAAGGCACATAGTGCGTAGACTCGTTTTCGGCGCGTGCAAACTTGCAACCTGACCTTGGTTCGCCCGCTGTGTCGCGATCTTTGTGTATACAGCAAACCTGTCAGCTTATCAAGAGGTATAGCTTATCAGAGGTTAATGGGACCAATGGACAACACACACAGGCACCCCCACCACCCAAAAAGAAACGACGCAACACCGGAGAACAGTCGGTCAGTGAAAATTCGGAAATGTTCTAAGGCTCATATTCTCTCTCTTTTTCTCTTTTTATTAATTTTTCCACAATTTAACCCAGCCTTAGTCTTCACTCAATCCTTTACTCAGTATGAATGAGACTTGAATAAATGCGAACGCGCCTAGATATCTACGTACTTCCAGTTTCCTACTGAGGATGGTCTCGGCTGGAAAGTGCAGGTCAAATCTGTCTAGGAACAGAGACCGAAACAGTTTGACCTAGGCCGTATGAATGTGTATAAATGTGATTAGGTGCGCCTAATTTAGGTTTGCGACAGCGTAATATAGGTTAGATAAGGTTAAGACCACTGTAAATTAATTTGCTCCGCTAGGTACTAACAAAATTGGTTTTACAAAACTACATTTATCCATAACATTATTATTTGAAATGCAAAGGAAAAATATTTCATTTTATTATGAATGCAACTGCGCACATATATTTCGATGCGGTAACTTGGGGCTCTTGATTCTGTTCTTTATTCTATTCTGTACCTAATGTATTTCCGCACACACGCGCCATTACCGTTAGGTTAAATACACCCTGTGCGTGTGGACTAGTGTTCGGTGCTCACAAACTGGCAAGGGTTCGAACTCACCTCTTTTTAGATCGTTGTGCCGCAATCTTGTGTACGTGTCTGCTAGACGGAGTTCGCTCAAACACAAAGAGGTTGTCAATGCAGCAGGGTGCCTATTTCGATACGCTGAAAGTGTGAAACGCAATTGTCTTCATACTTGATTGCTCTGCCACACCTTTGGCGTTGACATGTTCGTTTTTTGCCGGCATTTTGCTTTTAGTATTTCCATGCGTTATATGTAGCCTGGCTATCGGCACGTTTCACAATCGGACAAAAGCACGATTGGAATGTGCCCAGATTCACTTTCGGGACGTAGACTTGTTCATTTTGTTTATCCAGGTGGCACAACAGTTGCCTGGAACGGGACAGTTCCTTGTTAGATATACCATAATGACAAAAGGTCTGACAAATACAAACGTACATACGTACTCGTGCAGAAGAATGATAGAAAAAAGTGTTTCCCCTAGTTGCGATGTGCCTTGCGAGGAAACGGTGGTGAGTGCTGGGAAAGACAGGTTGGTACGTTACAACAACACCACCTTCTGTAAACGTGTATCAACTGTGAATCTGCAGTTCATTAGTAATCCCAAAACAACATAACGGGAAGCAACAACGACAAAATGACTTGATGTCTGCTGCATTTTCTCCGGTTTTCGGAAGCTGCTTTCGGAGATTGAAATTTAAAGGCAAACTACAAAAACACGAGCCCGATTTCTAAGGTGGTGTGTATTCAAAACGAATAGAAAGAGAAAATCAACATGCTCCATCCACTTTCTATTCTTCAACGTGTAACATTTCCCAAATCAGCAACCACGTATGAAATGTTTCACTGTTCTGCCAGCTGCGAAATCGGGCTCGTGTTGGCGTAGTTTGCCTTTACATTACACAAGCAACAACATTCTCTCACATTTTGCCTAGTATTTGACATTTTAATGATTTTCACCTGAATATTCTTCGTCCCTGATTCACAGTATTCATCATGATGACCAAGCAGAGTGTAATATTGTTGCTTGTGTTTGCGTTCGTTGATGTTTCACTCCAAATTGCCATGAAGCCGATTGTTGATCCATCCAGTGAAACATCAATTCAGTTGGATTCTGATCAAGACACTTCGATCGGCGATTCGGCAAGCCCCGCAAGTGAAGTTATAATGCTTGTGCCACCTGATGTTTCACAAAGTTCCCCAATTGAGGATGATTCCGAAGAACCACCAGAGCAGTCCAGGGTGCCAGTCGTACTGAAAGTGTACATGAAAACACGACCGGTTTGTATTCTGTCTAGATTTTCTGTCATCATATTGCAACGTAGAAAATGATATAAATGTATGCGCACTGCTTCAATCAGGGTGAGCATCGTTTAAGTCGGCCAACGCACTTTATGTTGCGTCGTTTCGGTTATGGAATCTACAAACGAGCCCTCAGTGTGCACGACATGCGTTGGTGGCTGATCCTCTGTTGATATCAGCACAAAAATTCCACATGATGAGACAGGCAGATCTGGCGTTGCTTTCAGATTATGGCTGGTTTGGTTACCAAAGTGACCGACTGCCGTTGTACCAATCGTTTGAACAAGACCAGCGCGATTCTTACACAAAATTGAGGTACATATAAAACAGTTACAGTCAATGTTCCAAGCACGATCCCACTGAAAGGCTGGGCATAATCCTTTATTTATCTTCACGCTTTATCCTTACCATTCCGTGCTCACCAAGCTTAGGTATTGGTTGCACAATGACTTTATAAGAATTGGTCAAATTTTTTTCCTGAATCGTAAAGAGGGAAAGTGACTCGGCAATGACGTTGCGTTGCGCGATCGCATACAAAGCATGTAGTAAAGAGAATGTTTCAGACCTGCGCCAGCGTGGTTGATCTGCCGGATTATTCTCAGGTGAAAATGTTTTGTAAGAATCACAAATACCACAGTGGTTAAGAGTGACTGAACGTAAAAATCAGGATTGATTTGATGAAATCTTATATGGTCGTTGTGCGACCAATACCTAAAGGAGATGCAGCTCTGATGTGTCGAGAATGGTTGTTTCACCTACACCGCTGTTTTGTGCGTCACTTTCCAGTGACACGATCACGTTGTGCCACACGCCATTGTCATTCACACAAGTGCTTCGTGTGGCCAACACGGTTTATGATGAATTAGCTGATGCACAAGCGGATGTCGACTGCAATGATTTCACCAACGGACTCGCCAAGGTCTCAATTTCATCATTTTACGGATGTTTCCATGTGAGTTGTGCAGCGTGTTGTTCGTTGCCCGTTTCGACCAATTTTCTCAGGTGGGTGGTGCACTCGGTCATCGTCAGTGCGATTGCAACAGATACAGGGTGTCACAACGAACGTTACATAGGCTACTACTAGACTTCATTCATTTATGGTGCAATCAAACCAGAAGGCGATTCTGAGTCTTTAGCTCTCAACTCAATCTATAAAACGCGCTGGTGCAAAGAACGATCAATGCCCGACGTCGTCATCTCAGTGATGTTTCAGTCGCTCTGTGATCAGAAAAACCCGATGTTTGTGGACCGATTGACGAAAAAAATACGCCGTTTACCGAGGTTCGTGCGAAAACGTCTGCCTGACGTTGAAACCTGGTGAAACAAACAGCTGTTATGTCGGGGTTTTGATAATTTTCGTATGCTGTGCCATTATGTTCAAATGTGTTCAAACGACCTGTTGTTCAGTGGGTGGCTTTCAAAATAGTATGAGCACAACGTTTTTCTCACCGCTCATTATTCTTCATCAGTTTCGCCTTGTACTCACACAAGTTATACTGTGGGTGTTCGTTTTGAGCAGCCCAGTGTTGAATAAAATTTTTCCGCATTGCTGTGATATCATTTTGCTATCTGCCAAACGAACCCAGCCACAAAGATTCAGTCGGTTGAGCATAATTTTGCAACACAAATTTCATATCATGATCACGGGAACAAATCGGATTTTGCTATTTCTGTTCGTGGCGGCTTATGTTTCATACGCAGTGCGTTCCTTTGACAAATTATTCCCCCAATCCGAAAACAGATCATCGCCTTTTGTTCAGCTGCACACTTGCAAAAATACTGGTATTGGTCGCACAATGACCATATGAGAATCCATCCAAAATTTTTCCTGAATTGACAAGCCAGAAAATTCAAATTAACATTGCGCGCCAACGTGTAATCCCACATAAAGTATGCAGTAAGCGAAATGCTTCAGCGATTAAAAACGTGGTTGACTGGCTGGTTTGCTTTCAAATGAAAATGTTTTGTAAGAAATACAAATAGCGCAGTGGTTAAGCGTGGCTCACCTTTAGAATCCTGAAGATCAAGGTGGTTTTGGATGGATTCTCATATGGTCATTGTGCGACCAATACCCATGACTTGGTGAGCAGATACACAAGGCCTGCCGTGAACACAAACTTGGCAACTATGTATTCTGGTTATTACCTATTTAACCTTCTTTGTTCGTCATCATCTCGTCCCGAATGCAGAATACTATTAACTCTCGCACTCACTCGGAGCTGCTATGAGTTGACGAAGTGATCTGACCACTTGAGTTGACCATTGTGATATTAGCCAAGGTGTGACATTTCGTGGCACGTGTCACTGGTGCGGCATTATCAAACAGGCATCGTCACATATGGACGCGGTGAGGCAATTGATTGACAAATGATCCTGTTGTTCAAATGTACAGAAAACCTGCATTGTAGAATTTTCACGCAGGCGCTGTCACGGAAACACATCGGGCATTATTACAGTGCACAAGCCACAGTGGTTAATGAGCTTGCGTTGTTTTCCTGTATTTCTTAAGCAACCAATCAATCAAACATTGAATTAATCAGTCAGTCAATAAATTACAATGAATAGAAAGTTCTTTGTCCGAACTCGTTCTGTTGATGTTTCATACTCTGAGCGATCGACCCTATTCGTACCCACAGAAGGTATAGTTGAGGGGGGGGCCGCCGGGGGTTTGTGAGGAGGTGCGGGTGGTCCCCTGTGTGGACCGGGGGGGGGACGCAGGTGCTCCCTCCTTTTTGGGGGGTTTTTTTTTTTCTTTTTTTTTCGGGCGGTGCTGCATTTATTGTATCTTCCTTGTTTTATCTGGACACAGGGATTCCGCATACATTTGAGTACATGGCAAAAGTTTGAGTACATCAAATGTTTGCTGTGTATTAACATAGAAAAGTTTGAGTACATACTCAAATGACTTTTTTTCTCCTATCTTTTACACGCACTCAAATGACTTCTCGTTTTGACTCAAATGATACTCAAATGTTTTCTATGAAGTTTGAGTACGACTCAAACTTGTTCTTTGGGCACTCAAATGCTACTCAAACTTATTAGATATATGACCACCATCGGGGGGGGGGGTATCGAGGTCCCGCTACCGGCGATTTTCTTTGAAATAGTCGAAATGTTGGCCGATTCCGGCCGATATTGGTGTTTTCGACCACGAGGATGCCGAATTTGAGCTCAGTTAAGTGATCGGGTCGACGGTCACGACGCCATCGGGGTCATCGAGGTCCCGATACTGGCGATTTTATTCGAAATGGTCAAAATGTTGGCCGATTCACGCCGATATTGGAGTTTTCGACCACGAGGATGCCGAATTTGAGCTCAGTTAAGTGATCGGGTCGACGGTCACAACGCTATCGGGGTCGTCGAGGTCCCGATACAGGCGATTTTATTCGAAATGGTCAAAATGTTTGCCGATTCACGCCGATATTGATGTTTTCGACCACGAGTATTCCGAATTTGAGCTCAGTTAAGTGATCGGGTCGACGGTCACGACGCCATCGGGGTCATCGTGGTCCCGATACTGGCGATTTTAATCGAAATGGTCAAAATGTTTGCCGATTCACGCCGATATTGATGTTTTCGACCACGAGGATACCGATTTTGAGCTCAGTTAAGTGATCGGGTCGACGGCCACGACGCCGTCGGGGTCATCGAGGTCCCGATACTGGCGATTTTATTCGAAATGGTCAAAATGTTGGCCGATTCACGCCGATATTGATGTTTTCGACCACGAGGATGCCGAATTTGGACTCGGTTAAGTGATCGGGTCGACCGTCACAACGCTATCGGGGTCGTCGAGGTCCCGATACAGGCGATTTTATTCGAAATGGTCAAAATGTTTGCCGATTCACGCCGATATTGATGTTTTCGACCACGAGGATTCCGAATTTGAGCTCAGTTAAGTGATCGGGTCGACGGTCACGACGCCATCGGGGTCATCGTGGTCCCGATACTGGCGATTTTATTCGAAATGGTCAAAATGTTTGCCGATTCACGCCGATATTGATGTTTTCGACCACGAGGATACCGATTTTGAGCTCAGTTAAGTGATCGGGTCGACGGTCACGACGCTATCGGGGTCGTCGAGGTCCCGATACTGGCGATTTTATTCGAAATGGTCAAAATGTTGGCCGATTCACGCCGATATTGATGTTTTCGACCACGAGGATGCCGAATTTGGACTCGGTTAAGTGATCGGGTCGACGGTCACGACGCTATCGGGGTCGTCGAGGTCCCGATACAGACGATTTTATTCGAAATGGTCGAAATGTTAGACGATTTACGCCGATATTGATGTTTTCGACCACGAGGATGCCGAATTTGAGCTCAGTTAAGTGATCGGGTCGACGGTCACGACGCCATCGGGGTCATCGAGGTCCCGATACTGGCGATTTTTTTCGAAAGGGTCAAAATGTTGGCCGATTCACGCCGATATTGATGTTTTCGACCACGAGGATGCCGAATTTGGACTGGGTTAAGTGATCGGGTCGACGGTCACGACGTCGTCGGGGTCATCGAGGTGCCGGCATCAGCCCCTTGAGGACACGGGGAATGCTTCATCAACAGCAACGTCACCGTCCGTATTTGAACCGCGCGTCGTTGATCTGAAGAGCAAAATCTGCATGGTTGAGCTCGTGGGGTGCCGATGAAAAAGATCAAACTGATAGGCAATAGGGCACTTTTAACATCACTCAAGGACACAAAAGTCAGGGGCATACCACAGTAACTATGGTTGAGCTGGAGCATTCTCGGTTTATGGTGGTAACCACTGGCGCTTTTGTCATTGACAAGGCCCAGGGCGCTATTGCAGTCTGGCATTATGGGCCGAAACTGCATCCACAGATCTAACGCAATGCGTGCCCACAAGGCTAAATCGTAACTATGGTTACCTTTTGCAAAATGTGCGTGAGCACCAAAGAGTACTGAATCGTATTTCCCTCTCTTCGGCTCGTCATTCGATCGATGTGAGCTGAGCATATCGCAGCATCCACAATTACCTTTGCGGTAAAGCTATGAGCACAGGTAGCATCCATAGTTACTTTCAAAGTATAACTGCGCGTGAGTACCAAAAAGTTCCGAATGATTTTAGTTCACATTCCTCGACCTGTTATCTTGGGGCTGTGCGAGTACATATGACGACAGTTTGAAGCGAAACACGATTACATTTCTAAGTGAACCTGAACGTGAGTCCGAATAATTTCATTTCACTTTCCACGGCGTGTAATCCTGGACATGAGCGAGTGCACATGACGACAGATTGACCTGAAACTACCGCAACATCCACAGTTATTTTTCAAAGTGAAGCTAAGCGTGAGAGCCAAATACTTCTGAATAATTTTATTTCACTTTCCTCGGCCTGTCATCCTGGAGATGTGCGAGTACATATGACGACAGATTGAACTAAATCTACGGCAGCATCCACAGTTACCGTTCAAAGTGAAGCTTAACGTGAAAACCAAAGAGTTCTGAATAATTTTATTTCTCATTCCTCGGCCTGTCATTCTCGGGATGTGCGAGTACAAATGATGACAGTTTGAATTGAAACTACGGCAGCATCCACAATTACCGTTCAAAGTGAAGCTTAACGTGAGAGCCAAAGAGTTCTGAATAATTTTATTTCGCTTTCCTCGGCCTGTCATCCTCGGGATGTGCGAGCACATATGATGACAGTTTGAATTGAAAATACGGCAGCATCCACAATTACCGTTCAAAGTGAACCTTACCGTGAGAACCAAAGAGTTTTGAATGATTTTATTTCACTTCCTCGCCTTATCATCCTGGGGATGTGCGAGTGCATACGACGACAGATTGACCCGAAACTACCGCAACATCAGCAGTTATTGTTTAAAGTGAAGCTAAGCGTGAGAGCCAAATACTTCTGAATAATTCTATTTCACTTTCCTCGTGTCGCGACGAAAGAAAGGATTCATTTTACATTCACAAAATACACCAGTCCGAACTGCACTGCAACTGAACATGCAACGTAAGATCACACATTATAAGCATTCACAAGCTGTTATCAGTCATGTGAGTATTCTAAGCTACGGCAACATCCACAATTACCTTTCAAATTGAACCTTAACGTGAGAACCAAAGAGTTCTGAATAATTTTATTTCACTTTCCTCGGGCTGGCAACCTGGGGATGTGCGAGTACATATGACGACAGATTGAACTGAAACTACCTCAGCATCCGCAGTTATTGTTCAAAGTGAAGCTAAGCGTGAGAGCCAAATAGTTCTGAATAATTTTATTTCGCCAATCTCGGCTTGTCATGCTGGGAATGCGTGAGTACATATGGCATCAGATTTAACTAAACAACCGCAGCATTGTGAACTGAAACTACGGCAACATCCACAATTACCTTTCAAATTGAACCTTAACGTGAGAACCAAAGAGTTCTGAATAATTTTATTTCACTTTCCTCGGGCTGGCAACCTGGGGATGTGCGAGTACATATGACGACAGATTGAACTGAAACTACCTCAGCATCCGCAGTTATTGTTCAAAGTGAAGCTAAGCGTGAGAGCCAAATAGTTCTGAATAATTTTA